>OX384033.1:20663196-20950696 GCA_947534325.1 Agonum fuliginosum | reverse complement strand
GGCCGGCCATAATAAAAGCTATGAAAGATCTCAAATGTCCCAGAAACCTTTATGAGTTGGCGAAAAAATACTTCGAAAATAGAGAAGCAGCATTAGAAGTAAACGGAATTAAGGTCCTGAAAGCAGTAAATCGAGGATGCCCACAAGGCTCATGCAGTGGACCAGGTTTTTGGAATCTACAATACAATTCTTTACTAAATCTGGAATTCAAGAGAAGCACTAAAGCTATAGCATTTGCCGATGATTTAATTATTCTCGCTAGCGGGAGAACAGTAGCAGCAGCAGAAAACAGTGCAAATATAGAGCTGCAAAAGGTTACATCTTGGGCAACTCAAAACAAAATAACGTTCAACGAAACGAAATCACAAGTAATGCTTGTAACAAGAGCTACATCAAAAGTAAATAAAACCATTAAAATATTCCTCAAAAACGAATTATTGAAACAAGTGCAAAAAATAAAATATTTGGGGATAATATTAGATAACAAATTTCTTTTTAATGAACATGTATAGTATGTAACGGAGAAATGCTGCACATTAATACATACACTGTCAAAGTCAGCAAAAACCACATGGGGCATCAGACAGGAGGCACTAGAGATAATTTACAAAGGCGCAATACTACCCATACTGTCATATGGAGTGACAGCCTGGAAAACCGCATTACAAAAGAAAGCCAATCAGAAAAAGATAAATAGAGTGCAGAGATTAATAAACATAAAAATAATAAAAGGTTATCGAACGATATCATACGAAGCGTCATGCATCTTGGCAGGAAACACACCGATAATATTAAAGTTAGAAGAAATCGCAAGAATACATGAAAGGCTCAAAATAAATGAAGACAGAGGAACAGCAGAAGCTACGGATAGGAAAAGACAAATACGTCGCGAAGAAGAAGATACTAGCGTTGAAAAGTGGCAGTGCAGGTGGCAAAACTGTGAGAAAGGAAGCACTACGAAAATGTTTTTTCCAAGTGTAAGACTTAGATTAAACATAAACTTAACCCTAGACCGGAATGTAACAATAATTCTTAGTGGACATGGTAAAATTAAAAGTTATTTTTACAAATTTAAAATTGCTGATAATCCAGAGTGTAAGTGTGGTGCGGAAAACCAAACAGTTACTCATCTAATATATGATTGCGTATTGCTTGATGAACAAAGACTTAAGCTATTATAAATAACCAAGGAAGTTGGCCCACAGTTCAAAATGACCTAATAGAGAAACATTTGATATATTTTGTTAAATTTGTTAATGATATAGACTTTGAAAAACTACTGTAATAAGATAAAATTATTTATATGTTATACTAGCATTTAAATGAAATAACAATTAGTGAATAAGGAATGAAATAACAATTATTGAAATGAAGTACTTACAAAATGAACTGTTGTGATATAAACAATTGTAATATGGTAGATTTATGCATGTAATGTATTTTTATGGAACATGCTGAATAAATAAGTTAATAATAAAAAAAAAAAAAACACACACACACACACACACACACATACACACAGACATCATCGTGAAACTATCAAAAATGAGTTGTAAGGACCTTAATTCGTGCTCATCCACTAAAAATTCACCACCCGATTTTTTGCATGATTCCAATACCTTCCTTTACAGGTAAGCGGAAGGTAAAAAGGTATGACCAACGGAAAAATATTGTAACTAACTCATGTGTTAATAGGCGATTAATAATCTCAACAATTAACGCGTTCGCTTCTCTCACGCGTTAAAAAGTCTCAATTATTAATCGCCCTCATTAACACACTAGTTTGTTAAATAACTATAAACAAGCTCTTATTTTAAGGGAAAAGTGCTAGAATTTTTAAACCCTCATAACTCGCTTGGAATTGATTTTTTCGCAATTCTGAGAAAATTTTCCGCCCCCTTGAGCCAAACCCCCGTGTATTTCAATGCCCTCTATACATGGCCCAAGTTTCAAAGGGCTAAGGGAAAAAATAAGGTTTTGAATTTTTGATCGAACATTCATTTTAAAATTTTGCTAACAAATCGTCAAAAAAATTTACACTACGCTAGGAAAATTTTAAAACACTTATAACTCGAAAACTAAGGGTTGCACAACAAAACCGAGGGCATATTTAGATTCAGCAGGTCGAAATTGAGGGGTTGGGTTAAACTACCCATCTTTATTCTACTACCCTTACTTTACGAGTTATATGCATTTTAAAATTTTCCTAGCGTAGTTGCAATTTTGCTAGCATAATCGTCAAAAAAATTGACACTACGCTAGGAAAATATTAAACTGCAAATAACTCGGAAACTAAGGATTGCACAACAAAATATGGTGCATATATCAACGTAATTTTGGTCGATTTTGGTGAAATTTTACTGACTTTTAATAATAATTATTAAATTAATTAATTACATGGGGATGTGATACAAACAACTCCTGGAATATGTGAAATAAGCTTAATTAGTTAGGAGTATATTACGGGTGCCTACTCAAATCTAAAAAACTCAGAGCTAGAAAATTCAAGTACAAGAAAATTCTTGCCCGGAATCATAAAACAAACGAAAATTCAGAGACAAGAAAATGCTTACATAAAAAATGCATTCATAGAAAATTCAAATTTGGAATCTGATTAATGCAGAAAACGCATGTAAAGGAATATTCAAAACTGGAAAAAATATGGCTGCGGAAAAAATCGGATTCTGGCTAATATATAAACTAATCTATGCTAACAAAACCCTGCCTGAGTCCAACAGGGTATAGTCCGTCCCAAACTTCTTTGCCGTGACGTCATACCTGTAGTTCGTATGAATCAATTTGAAATTATGGCGGGAAAGTTATATTTTGATATCAAATATTTTTAAACTATATTAAGTGAATATTTGGAATAACTATATAAATTTAATAATAAATAAATACCTCTAGAACAGCTGACACGGGAATATATAATTCTCCTTTTTCTTTTTCAGCAGTAAAATATTGGTACAAATTCAAGGCAATCTGAATTGATTGTTTATTATTGCGTTTGCCGCGCATATTTATAAATAATATTATAAATATCTATATGTAAACAACTTAATTAATAGGTGTTTAAAAAGAATTTCGTTTTTTTTTGTGTCAATCGGTTCATTCCTATAAATAATATTATAAATATCTATATGTAAACAACTTTATTAATAGGTGTTTAAAAGGAATTTCGTTTTTTTTGGTGTCAATCGGTTCATTCCTATTCTCTGTCCTAGAATAAAGCAAAATTTTGCCGCGGAAGCAAGGATTAGGGCCGATTTTGTTAGTTTTTAGGGTAAAATATAAAAACATGTGATTTAACGTTTTTATACATTTATGTAATAGAGATATCAATAAATAAATATATTTTTCACAGATATAAGGCTTTTTATTATACTTGCTTTTCTTAGTTTTCGAAATTATTTGACATAAATACAATATTACATTTGTTTTAGATTAATATAAATTTCAATAGTGTTTGCCATGTTAAAAACATGAATACAAAAAAAATGAGTTTGTTTATAACAACCATTATTTCATTGTTGTATACCAAGTTGTATACGATGTCTGCTGTAAACATTATTTCGTTGTATAAGCTTTGTGAGGACAAGTCTGCTCTTTTGCACCAGTTGCAGGAGTGGAACTTGATTCCACGAACTAGACGGTGTCGTAAATGTGGGGGCAGCCTGACGTTGACCGAGGATTCTTCTCGTATAGACGGCTGGATTTGGAGATGTCAGAACAGGACCTCCCAACGGAAGCAAAAGGTAAAGACTTGTGTGTATGCGGTATCATTTAGAGCGGGTACTTTTTTTGAACGTTCTAAATTGCCCATATTTACAATTCTTAAATACCAAAACCGAGTTTGTGGGGCTCTATTACGGTTTTGTTAGCTTTGTTTTAGTGTAGTAAATACCAAAACCGAGTTTGTGGGGCTTTATTTTTAGCCATTTTGACACATTCAGGTTAACATACAAAAACGTCATTTTATTCAATTTTTTTGCAATTTTGACACATTGAGGTTAACCAAAAAAATTTCATTTTCTTCAAAAAACATATTAAAAACACTCTTCCGCGGCCTAATTTTGCTTGTTTAGGTCATATTTAGGCATAATAAACGATCTCCTAAAAAAAAAACGCATTTTCTCTTAAACACCTATTCTACATTCCAGCCAATGTATGCATAAAACAACGATATACCTATGTTAAATTATTTAATCACAGTGAAAATAGTTTTTATTTGTTTGACAGTTTCAAAATATACAATACAATGTATTTCATAAAACAACATGAAAACAGCCTACTCAAATAACAAGTTATAATTGCTGGTATATCAACATTATAATTATACGTTTTCTATTTCTTTCTTTTTCTACTTCATAATAAAAACAAAGAACAAAACTTCACGCAACAGTATCAATACTTCGCAAATTTCGAATGACGTACGTGTTTCAACTAAATATATGACTGTAGTAAGATAGAAAGAGTAAGACAATGTATTATTTAGTTATTCTTGAAAATAAAATAATGACGTCACGGCAAAGAAGTTTGGGACGGACTTTACCTATTCTAATTCATTTAGCGAGTGTGGCTACGGTAGCCGTACGGCTAAACAACATGGATCCACCTAGCGGAATAAATAAAAATTAAGCCTGACGTCATATATGACGTCATTGTTTAGCCTTATCGAAAACTCATAGCGGGAGCTCAAGCCGTGCCGTCACGCTAAACCTGTTGTAAAGTCCGTCCCAAACTTCTTTGCCGTGACGTCATTATTTTATTTTCAAGAATAACTAAAGAATACATTGTCTTACTCTTTCTATCTTATTACTGTCATATATTTAGTTGAAACACGTATGTCATTCGAAATTTGCGAAGTATTGATACTGTTACGTGAAGTTTTGTTCTTTGTTTTTATTATGAAGTAGAAAAAGAAAGAAATAGAAAACGTATAATTATATTGTTGATATACCAGCAATTTGTTATATGAGTAGGCTGTTTTTCATATTGTTTTATGAAATATGTATTGTAAATTTTGAAACTATCAAACAAATAATAGTATATTACATTACAAGTCATGAAAATGTTTCATTGCAGACGAGGAGGCGTTTGAAGAATGCGAGGATGCGCAGCGTCCGAGCATTTCTTCAAAGCCTCCGAGTCAAGCAAAGACATTTTTATGACGCGTGATGTATTCTATTTTTTTTAAATCGGCAATTAAGCTTAAAATTATAAAAAATTAGGTTTCCATAAATCATCAGAGCTGTGACAAATCATCATAGCTGTCACAAATTTTAGAAAAAGTTGTCATGACAAGTAAACAAAGTTGAAAGTAAAAATGACTAGGCATGAAAATAAAATTTTCATGCCTAGTCATGAAAATCTTACTTTCATGCCGCAAATTAGTCTGGAAATGACGATTTTCATGCCGATTTTGAAAAAAAAACTATTTTCACTGTGATGAAATAATTTAACATAGGTATATCGTTGTTTTATGCATCCATTAGCTGTTTCCATATAGATATTTATAATAATATTTATAAATATGCCCGGCAAACGCAATAATAAACAAACAATTCAGATTGTCTTGAATTTGTACCAATATTTTACTGCTGAAAAAGAAAAAGGGGAATTACTTATTCCCGTGTCAGCTGTTCTAGAGGTATTTATTTATTATTAAGTTTATATAGTTATTCCAAATAATTACATAATATAGTTTAAAAATATTTGATATCAAAATATAATTTTCCCGCCATAATTTCAAATTGATTCATACGAACTACAGGTATGACGTAACGGCAAAGAAGTTTGGGACGGACTATAGCCACAGTGCGAACACGGAACACATGCAATATTCGATGTTTTGTTTATTGTCAAGTTCAATGTTCAATTAGTGTGATTTTCCATATTGTGCTTATTAGTTGTATATATTGTAAAATTGCACAAATTTTCATCATATTTATCGTAAGTATTCTCATTTTGACAAACATTTTATATATTTCAAAATAGTATACTTTTAAAACAGTTATTATTTATATTTTTAAGGTTATGGCTGCACTATTTAGTCAGGTTTTGGCCATAAAGATGTTGGAGAATGAAGAAAGGGAAGAGGTTTGAGGGTTTGACAGACTCCATCGGCGATTCATACGTGATGCTCAAGATCCATTTAGAATCTTACGGAATTTATTGCTGTTTTTCGTTTATCCAAAGCTGCAATGGATCTCATTAATAGGCGAGCGGCGCACCCCCGAAAACGTGCCTAGAAAAACCAAAAAATTTGACACGTATAAATATGTATTAATTAGTTAATAATGTTTTTAAAATTTATATATCATAACAATGTAACGTAAAGCAAAATGGAAATAAATGGGAAAACATTTTGATAATTGATTTTTTTTACATTTACAACGAAAAAAGTCCTAAAACTAACTAAATACTCATTCATTTTTATAAATAGTTTCAGAAAATATAATATGTAACCAATTTAATGGAAAAAAATCGTTTTCATACTGATTGTTCAATATTTGAGCGTTTCCACCCCTTTAACGAAACCTAAGAATTTTATCAAAATTTAGCTGTAAATTTGGGGAGTAAAACAAAAAGATGGCCATATGGAAAAAATATAGGGTTAAAGTACAAGTCTTGACGATCATTTTGCAATTTTCTAAATTAAAAAAGGTGCATTAGAAGTTGAGATATGATTTTTTGAAGTTGGGCAATATTGGCCGTTTTTCGACTTAAAATCGCCTATATCTCGAAAAGGGTGCGTTTTTCGAAAAAATGCCAAGAGACAAAATGTGATTATTTTGAGCCAATTAACCTAATAAAACTACTTGCGGGGCCATTTTTTATCTTGTTTTAATGTTACAACTTTTTTGTTAATAACAAATTTCCTGCCACTCGGATCAAAAAATTTTATTTAGGTTTTTTGTTTGCAATAAAATAACGGATCGATTCCACCTGGTTGCAACCATTAGTTTTTCCATGAGAGGTTAAGTTGTTTTTCTAGGCACGTTTTCGGGGGTGCGCCGCTCGCCTATAATGACATTGACAGATAACATGTACGTCACCGAATGCAACAATATATATTGGGGTAGTGAATGAAAACACACATTGCGATTGTGACACCGATTGAAAATGAAATCATTTTGTAAACAGAAGAGGATACAACAATCTGAATGTACAAATTGTAGGTTTCAATTACCTAATACTAATTATGATTATATTTAAATTTGATAATTCTTTGTAGATACTGTGGATCGGATTTAAAAATGGTCCTGGCGGAGCAGTCGCGTGGGATCAGCTTTACGGGGGAACTATGAAAATGGGGACCACAATATCAGAATAATGGGTACCTATTACTTTGCATATTGATTTCTTTTTAATACCTAATACAAATATTGTTATTGTAATATTTAGTAATCAGTCTTTTTATTATCCACCATTTTACTACAAGTCAAAATGTCAAAGTGAGTATAGCTACAGTTACATTTTTAAGCTCCATTAAGTTGTAGTCCAATGTCACCTAACTCTCCCTAGACTATAATGCTTTGAATGTGCTAAGTATGTGCTTTACTGTGCGCTATATTATAGTATGTGCGTCCATACAATACGGTCCATATATGTTTGTAAATTGCGACTACAAGTAAATACTAATAAACAAATATCAGAAAAGTAAACATTTATCATGATAGTAGTAATGTGCCTCGTATGTGCTTCTTTGTGCGCTATGTTTTATGACGTGTGCGTCATTAGTGTTCCAGCAATTCACTTGATAAAAAATGCGACTCCTGTTCCATAGTCGCAAATTCCTTCTGAAACTATCATGCTTAGAGTGTGCTAAGTATGTGCTTTACTGTGCGCTATATATTATAATATGTGCGTCCATACAAAATTGTACATACATGTTTGCAGCAATGTGCCCCGTACGAGTATGTGCTTCTTTCTGCGCTATATATTATACATTATAGTATGTGCGTCCATACAAAATGGTACATACATGTTTGTAGCAATGTACCCCGTATGTGCTTCTTTGTGCGCTATGTTTTATTAGTATCCAAGAAATGAACTTGATAAAAAAATTCAACTCCTATGTTATAATCGAAAATCCCTCCTGATACTATCTTGCTTATAATATGGTTTATTGTGCGCTATTCTGGGTGGTCCACAAAATACATGACATCGGAGTTAACCATATTATAGTAATTAAAAGTATCAAGGCCAAGGGTGTCAGAATAATATGAGGTCAACAGCATACGATCCTAGGGCCAGTAGTCAGTGGTGGATTAAGGATGAGGGTGTGGCACCCGGGATCGTATATAATTTTTTCCTCACTCTGAGGAAAAATAGCGTACTTCACAAGTGGGAGAAGTAAAATGCTCCTGTAACTCGTGTCCTGATTGGCACTTGTGACACTTGTGACAGAAGTATTTTACTTCTCCCACTAGTAAAGTAATATACTATTATCTTTATCGATTTTTGTTCTGTCATTGAGATTTTTTAACAGCTTATTAAAAGTATATTCCGTAATTATAGTAAAATGAATAGCTGATTTGTTCTGAAAAGCGTTTGAATATTTTTTGTTTTGATTGTCCTACGACTAAAATTTGGAATTGTGAACATTTAAATGAATTTCTTCAAATTTCAGTAATACGAATTACACCAAATTTCGGTCTAAAAAGTCAAAAAAATGTAAAATACAAGCAAACTTTAAACAAATAAATACATTGCCTGTACATTACCATCGTAGACAACCAGATATGAGGTTTAACTTGTTCCAAATCATGAGCACTTTTTCAGGAACCATAACTAACCACAGATTTACCATTACCAAAACCGCGGTTATTCGCTAATGAGTTACGGAATATACTATAATTGTTAGTGTCATAAAAGCTCTGTTTCTATGGTAATAAGAAAATTATATATCAAATAATACCCTTGGGCGTATAATGAAAAATAATGGCCTTATTATTTATTATTATTGCGCTGGAAACAGGGATATTATGACAATAATAAGAAACAAGTTGGACATTAATTAAGTGAAAATGTTTGTAAATTCGGTAAATTCCGTCTATCTAAATCAAAAGGCGTTAGTACGATTTTAAATATAGTAGGTATAAATTTAAACTAAAAAGATGAAAAATTTGTAATACTCTATTTTGTTGAAATTTTTATAAAATTTTAGTTTAATATAAATCATATAATTAAATATTATTTTAAACTTATTAGTTGTCATTCAATTATGCATAAGTTGTCATTTTAGAATGGAAAACTGCACAAAATAACTCACAAAATCAACTTTTCACAAGAAGTACAACATAAGTCCCATATAAATACATGTACGAATATCAAGCGCTACCCCACACTCGTAAGTTTTTTTTCGCCGCAAGAGGTCAGCTACTTTGATTTTTTTCGCCTATTACACAAGGTTTCTACCACTGTTTCGCCATTGTGTTAATATAGTTTTCTGCTTTGAACTTTGCAAAAATTTGAAAATTCATCTGTGTATGTCAATATTTTATAGTTTATACGGTTATATTATTGATATTATTTATTCACTTGATTTTAGTGAATAAATATTTTAATTTTTTGATCGTGAATTAAAAAGAATTTTGTTGAAATTCGCGAATTAAAAAATGGGTCCAAACAAATGAGACATTCCGTAAGTACCTACAAATTTCATTTTTTCCTGTTTGTAAAATTATTATTACATAACTATTGTTTAACTTTTTTGTATTTAAATGTGACAACCAGTGGTACCCATAATGTTGTTTTGCGAACTACTGTTAATTTTACGAATTTCAACAAAATTCTTTTTGATTCATGATCAGTGCGTCCAATACTATACACCCTTAAATATTGTTACACACAGTTTGGGTTACACCCTGTATAACAAAAACAAGAATTAAATTTTGTATTGAAATTCATTTTTAATTTAGTATAATTATTTTGTTACACCTTTATAATATTTAATATCTCGTTATTAACTTTATAAACATAGCGCACAAAGAAGCACATACTCGTACGGGGCACATTGCTGCAAACATGTATGTACAATTTTGTATGGACGCACATATTATTATAATATATAGCGCACAGTAAAGCACATACTTAGCACACTCCAAGCATGATAGTTTCAGAAGAAATTTGCGACTATGGAACAGGAGTCGCATTTTTTATCAAGTGAATTGCTGGAACACTAATGACGCACACGTCATAAAACATAGCGCACAAAGAAGCACATACGAGGCACATTACCACTATCATGATAAATGTTTACTTTTCTGATATTTGTTTATTAGTATTTACTTGTAGTCGCAATTTACAAACATATATGGACCGTATTGTATGGACGCACATACTATAATATATAGCGCACAGTAAAACACATACTTAGCACATTCAAAACATTATAGTCTAGGGAGAGTTAGGTGACATTGGACTACAACTTAATGGAGCTACATTTTTATCATGTTACATTTTATTACCAACACTACATTACCCCCGCGTTTTTTGAAAGCTGTTTATTTAGGAACGAAGTCCGTCAACCAACCTGGAGGTTTGGAAATTCGTGAAGATGTTCGGACTTGTGTTGGTTCACTCTCGTTCGCCGGTATCAACTCCTCGTCTCTCTTCGGATCTTCGGTTGCCGTATCTTCTTCCACTTGGGTCGAATGGAATTTCTTTACAAATGAAGTGTTCCTATTGAATCGGCGTCCATCCAGAGTTTCAATAGTGACTGAATTTCCCTTTCTGTCGGTGACTTTACATGGCGTTATAAGAAACGGTGTTTGCAGCTTGTCCGTTACTGCATCTCTTTTGAGTAATACTTGGTCACCAACAGTGATTTCGCTGGGTCTGCTGTTTCTTTTTTCGTCCGCATATATCTTCTGTTTTCCTTTTCTTTCCGCATCACGATCGCTTGTCTCAGTGTCTTCTTTCGTAAAGCTTTTGTAGTTTGGTAGTTTATCTCGTGTTTCTCTTCCTAACATGAGAAATGCTGGTGTTTTCCCAGTTGTCGAATGTGGCGTAGAGTGATATGCAAAAACATATTGCCTTAAAGCTGTTTTTAGTGATTCTCCAGTAGCATGTGCTATTTTCAGTCGTTTCAAGATTGATCTGTTTTGCCTCTCGACCTCCCCGTTTGATTATGGCCATTTTGGGGTATTTAGGAGAAACTTGATCCCATTGGTTAAACAGAAATCTCTGAAATTTGTACTAATGAATTGTCGTCCGTTATCCGCGATGATTTCCTCCGGGATTCCGAACCTCATGAACATTTCTTCCAGTTCATCTATTGTATTCTCGGCGGTGATAGATGACATGATTCTCGCTTCCATAAATCTACTGTAATAATCTATGGCAACCAAAATATATTTATCACCTACCGGTCCCATAAAATCTAGAGCGATGGTCTGCCATGGTTTTTCAGGAAGTCTACTGCTGTTTACGGGCTCAGGTGGATCCGCCGCGCCAACCAATTGACACCGCGCCAACCAATTGACACCGTGCCATCGTTTACAGAGGTTTTCGACTTCTTTGTCCATTCCGATCCACCAAACCTTTGTTCTCAGCCTTTGTTTCATCTTTACGATGCCAGGATGACCCTCGTGTGCTAGTTCAAGCACCCTCATTCGAAGTGATGGTGGTATCAAGATCCGCGTGCCTCTAAGTATTATCTCGTCTACAACACACAATTCTATTTTAATTATTTCATACTTGCGTAGATTGACTGGCCAAATATTTGATATAATTGCTTTCTTGAGTTCAGCCAAGTAACTGTTGTTGTGATAAGCGTCTCGGATCTCTTCTAATGACATCGATTTAGGAGTAGCTTCTTTAACGATCCACCTGACGTGTTCTTCTGTATCGTCGTAACTTCTAGTTTGTTTATCAATACCCATCCTAGATAATGGATCTGCAATGTTCTCTTTTCCCGGGCTATAACGAACTTTAAAGCGATATCCCATTAAACGCATAACCCAACATTCAACTCTCGGGCATGGCTTCGATTTCGGTGAGAATATAAATTCTAGGGGCTTGTGGTCCGTGATAATTTCAAATTCGGTTCCGTATACGTACGTGTGAAATCTTTCACAAGCCCACACGAGACTTAGAGCTTCTTTCTCTGTCTGGCTGTATTTTTTTTCTGTGTCGCTTAATGAACGGCTTGCAAACTCTATTATCTTGTTGTTTCCGCCTTGGCACTGGATTAGTACCGCTCCCAGTCCATACGGGCTTGCGTCTGCTATTATGGTTGATTTGGCATCCGGATCATAGAATCCTAAGACTTTCCCTTGCTTCACCAAAGCGTTCTTGAGCTTTACGAATGCCTCCTCGTGTCGTTTTTCCCATTTGAAGTACGTATTTTTCCTTGTTAGTTCCCTCAACGATTCAGTCAACGTAGAAAAGTTTGGTATGAACCGACTGCAATAACTTAACAGTCCCAGGAAACTTAGTAGTTCTGCTTTGGTTTCAGGAGGTCTGCATTGTTCAATGGCTCTTACTCTACTCTCCAGTGGTTTGATTCCGTTTTCTGATATCGAGTGTCCCATGAATTCTACTTCTTTTAATCCTATGCAACATTTTCCGGTGTTCGCCGTAAGTCCCAATGTTTCCAATCTGTTCAGTAGCATATGAAGATTTTCGTCATGCTCTTTTCTTGTTTTTCCGTGTATTAGAAAATCATCAATGTAGATAACCACACCCTTCAAATATCCAACTTTTTGTTCCATGGTCCTCTGGAATATTTCTGGAGCGCAATTGATCCCGAAAAACAGTCGTTTGAACCTGTATAATCCGTAGTTGCTAGCAAACGTAGTTATTTCCTTACTTTCTTCCTCCAGCTCTATCTGGTGGAAAGCAGACCTTAGATCTATTTTAGAGTAATATTTACTGTCTTTTAAATTTACTAGCATGTCGCTGATGCATGGTATTGGATGTCGTTCTCGTACTATAGCTTCATTTGCTGCTCGCATATCTATGCACATGCGAAGTTCCTTGTTCTTTTTCTCGGTACAAACAACTGGGGAGACCCATTTTGATGGTTCGTTAACTTTTTCAATTATGTCGTCCTCCATCAGCTTCTGTAACTTGGTTTTGACTTGGGGACGTAATTGTAGAGGAATCCTTCGAGCAGTTTGTGCAATTGCTGGAACAGTTTCGTCTATTGTTAATTTAAGTTTAAAGTCTTTAAACTTACCTATCTTGCTTGAAAACAGGCTCGGATATTTCTCTTTTAACGTTTCCAATGTGGGGTTTTCTTCAGTGTTTATGCATCGTAATGGGAGACCCATTTGTAAAATCCCTAAATTTCTAGCATCCTCTTTTCCTATTATTGGTACGCCTTTTTCATTTACCACGTAGAATTGCGCGTTCAATAATCGGCCATCTTCTAACTGGATGCTTGTTTTAAAAATTCCTAGGGTTTCTAGTGGTTTTCCACTACCATATGCATATAATTTCCTACCCGTTTTCTAGCACTTTCCTTTAATTTTACTTGCATTGAGTTTTTCCCAACTATTCTTGTCTATTACGTTACAAGTCGCTCCTGAGTCGATTAAAAGTTTAGTCTTAATGCCGCCGATCCATGCTTCAATGTCACCGGGGTCATCACGGTCAGCTACTTGGAATGTATATTCATTATCGCTGCCATCTTTTTTCTCTTCGCTGTCTATGTTATGTACTTTCCCCTTGGCCTGAGTTTCGTTTTTCTTCTTTGTTTTGCAGCATTTTTCCAGGTGTCCAACTATGCCACATTTCCTACAAGTCTTACTTCTTGCTGGACATTTCTCGTCTCTTGCTAGGTGCCCTTCGCTGTCACAACGGTAACATTTGATTTTATCACCTCGTGGTTTTGAATATGCCTTATTTATTCGTCTCACTTCTTGGTCGTTTTTCACCGCTTCTATGCTGCCTGCCTGCTTTTCAGACGCTTCGAATATCCTTCCAATTTCTTTCGCTCTTTCGACAGTGATATTGTCGCCTTCCTTTAACAATTGCCTTCTTAGCTCATTGGATTTGCACTTTTCAATCAGCTGGTCTATGATCATATCATCTTCATTATTCCTAAAATTGCAGTTTAAGCTTTGAGCTTTTAAACGAGTTACAAATTGAATAATTGTTTCGTCTTCTTTTTGCGTCAATAAACGAAATACATGGCGCTCATATGTATAGTTCTTCCGTGGTTTAAATACGTTTCTTAACGCTTGTTTACAAATATCATATACATCTTCGTTCGGTGTATTTTCTTGCTTAGATTCTGGCAACGTGTACCATACCTCCTGTACGTTCTCTCCAGCATGATGTAATAATAGAGCTCGTTTTCGTTTGTCGCTTTGGATGGCACTAGCCTCTAAAAATAATTCAAAGGATCTCAACCACCTGTCCCACCTTTGTGCTGTGGCAGATTCATCTCCCCTTGGGTCAAATAATTTAATATTCGCTTTTTCGACGTTCATCCTCGTCGCCAATGTAATATTTAGTAATCAGTTTTTTTATTATCCACCATTTTACTACAAGTCAAAATGTCAAAGTGAGTATAGCTACAGTTACATTTTTATCATGTTACATTTTATTACCAACACTACAGTTATTATTAACGAAATATTTTTAGGTGATTCAGGTTATCTTTGTTTACCATGGTTGATGGTTCCAGTGCCAAATACAACGAACTGTCACGAGGCAAATTTTAACCAAAGATTCAAATGCGTTCGAAGTTCCGTTGAACGTTGTATAGGCGTACAAAAGCTCGTTAAAAATGTCTTTTGAAAGATTGCAAATTGTATTACCAGCCCCAGATTGTCGCCAGAATAATCATGACGTGTGCAATCCTTCATAACATGGCTACTTTTTATCGATTAGAGGATACACAATCAATGTTCGTCGAAATTGATTTGGATTTGCCCCAAGTAGCTGTATCTACCGATTGGTATTCTAATTGCACGAAGATGAATTACTTCTAAGAATATCCCATGCTACTTGAAGTCAGAAATATTCGTTAAACAAACTTTTACAAATTTTATTGTAGAAACATCAAATAAAGTAAAATAAAGTAAAATATATGCACACAGTAATAATTTTAATTATTATTAATTTAAATTTCTTATAGCGTTTGTCAACTCTCTCAGTATTTTATTAGTTTATTTACTCTCTTCAACTATTGTTCTTTAAATCATCCTCAATTTTTTTAAAATTAAAAATTTTAATCGCGTTTCAAGTACTGCCAACAGCGCTCTATTTGTAATACCAACATTGAAATAAAAATTTACTAACATATTACTAAGTCCCGCTATCGCAGCATTTGAATGTGGCTGTCACGTCTGACATCATAACTGTTGTCGTAGTTACTGTAGCCACATCTCGCTATTAATTAGAATAGGTCTCCAGAACTCAGTTTTTTTGACATAAACTAATCTATGCTAACAAAACCCTTCTTGAGTCCAACAGAACTCGTTTTTTAAACGGCCACAACACGTTGTTCAGCTGACAGCTTGTAGCCAACTTCAGGTTTGACCGCCAAGTAAAGTTTATGTGTTTACTTGATTCCAGATATGTCTTTTCTATTAATGTTTTTTTTTGTGAATGAATTTTTACTTCCTTGTACGAAGTAAGGAAGTATTGTAATCGCGAAAAATTTCGGTTCTCAGATTTTGACGGAAATATCCGTTTTGACCTTTTCTGAATCCATTATGACTAGTTTCGTCGTGACGTCTGTACGTACGTACGTGCGTGCGTACGTACGTACGGACGTATGTGTGTCGCATAACTCAAATACGGTTAGACGTAGAAAGTTGAAATTTTGTATTTAGGACTGTTATAGCATCTAGTTGTGCACCTCCTATTTTTTGTTTCAATCAACAAACCGGAAGTAGTACTTTTTTCAAATATTTCGATAAATATTTAATTTAAGACAAATTTTTTAATTTTAAATGAAAGATTATGTGATTATTACCTACAATCGGTATTTTATAAATATTTTTGTATCTGGTATCATTTAGGAATAATTAAAGTATATATTTATAATTTAGTATTTCGGTATCTTGTAGTCCATGATCGATTAACATTTGTTACTACGTAAAATTTAAATGATTATGACATGACAGTGACAATAGTAAAATATGCTTTATATCTTCTTCTGCAGTTTAAATAAAATGACTAAAATATATTTGTGAGTATACTAGTATAATAAGTTAAAATAATGTTTTATATTATTCTACATTTTAGTTATTAAGAAAAGTATGAACACACGAGGCGTACAAGGAAGTCATGTGGTGTCCACGTCAGATTTTTTACTTCCTTGTACGGAGTAATAAGGAAGTATTGTAATCGCGAAAAATTTCGGTTCTCAGATTTTTACGGAAATATCCGTTTTGACCTTTTCTGAATCCATTATGACTAGTTTCGTCGTGACGTCTGTACGTATGTACGTACGGGCGTACGTATGTATGTTGCATAACTCAAATTCGGTTAGACGTAGAAAGTTGAAATTTTGTATTTAGGACTGTTATAGCATCTAGTTGTGCACCTCCTATTTTTGGTTTCAATCTACAAACCGGAAGTAGTACTTTTTTCAAATATTTCGATAAATATTTAATTTAAGACAAATTTTTTATTTTAAATGAAAGATTATGTGATTATTACCTACAATCGGTATTTTATAAATATTTTTGTATCTGGTATCATTTAAGAATAATTAAAGTATATATTTATAATTTAGTATTTCGGTATCTTGTAGTCCATGATCGATTAACATTTGTTACTATGTAAAATTTAAATGATTATGACATGACAGTGACAATAGTAAAATATGCTTTATATCTTCTTCTGCAGTTTAAATAAAATGACTAAAATATATTTTTGATAATAAGTTAAAAGAATTTTTTATATTATTCTACATTTTAGTTATTAAGAAAAGTATGAACACACAAGGCGTACAAGGAAGTCATGTGGTGTCCACGTCAGATTTTCTTAGCTTGGGATTTCGTGATTTATATGATTCCTGTCCAGAATATTATCTTCTTGAATTTTCTAGTTTATAATATTCCAGTGTTGAAGACGTTCCCTAAAAAGACACTATGTATGTTCCCAAATTTCAGAAGAGAAAATGAGAATCAGGAATAAATACAATAAATTAATTTTGTTTAGTAACCAGTAACAAATAATTATGTATTTAAAAACTAAATAAATCACTTTTAATAATATACCTGTGTCTTTTTTACAGATCCAACCTCATTTTATCTGTAGCTTTAACTTATTTTTATGTTTATAATTATAATTTATTTTTTGTTTCCCATATTTTAAAAATATTATAATTTTACGTAGTACATGAGTTAACAAAATATTTTACCGGAAAGTAAATTTAAAATTCGCGGTTGAATCTCGGACGAATCTATAGCTATCTCTGTCAAGCTGTCAGGGACCACGCATTTGCACAGATTCTCACTGAAATATAGTAATACTGGAACGTGCACTCCCTATGCTCGCTGTGTACGAAAAGCGAGGCGAGAGAGACAGCTACTCGACTGTGATTCTATCGTTGTCTTACACCAATCAGGACTGTACGACAAAGACGCAATCAGCCGCGAGTCGCTGTCTCTGTCGGCTCGGGTACCAATCAGGACTGTACGTCAAAGACGCAATGACCAACAACTCGCTGTCTCTGTCGGCTCGGGCTGGCGTCGCAAGTGCACGTTTCAGTATTATTATATTTCAGTGCAGATTCTGTGCATCAGTTTATTTGGTCCAATGACCTATTATAATTAGACGCCGCATGGCATTGTTGATGTAGAGCTTGTTTTGAAGCCGACACTTACTTGGGTGGGGGAACGGGAGGTAGACCGCGTTGGTAATGCGTGATGCCTAGTTTACTGTAATGTTGTCTTGTTTCTTTTACATTGTGTCATTATGTGACAAGCTTTTTGAAGGTTAGGTTTTAGTATTGTTTTATGTTTTGTGAAACACTTCTTAAATTCTGTTTTGTATCAAATACTCATAATATTTTTCAGTAGTTTATAAATGATAGTTACAAATTCTGTATTTAGTTGAATTTAAAACATTATTATGGTTAATCATTGTGCTATGCCAACGTGCCAAGAGTTTTCGGCTTCAAAAAAAGAAAATGTGTCATTTAGTGTGTAAGTTTTTCTGTAGAAATAATAATAATAGATCAGAAAATGCAACTAAAAGTGATTTCAGATATCCAATGAACCAAGCTAGACGAGATCAATGGCTGAAAGCCGTGCAATCTATACAAAAATAATTGTACCAAACATCTTTATTATTTTAATCAAATATAATTTAAGGTTAACATTTGAAATAAACAGAGCTCTTGCTAAAATATTATAGTACCTACAAAAGGTAAAAAACGTCATCTTTAGATGTCTCCTTATAACTGTCATTTAAATGTAAAATAATTTATAAAATATTAAATAATACAACAATATGCACAATATTTAACAAAAAATGCGTACATATTTTTAAATTGCATCTCAAAGTGAATTTTGTTGTAGGTTAGAATGATTTCATCTGACAGATACTTTAGAATTATTGTAGTACACGCAACCCGCACTGCAAGCTAGGTCTCAATCAGCCTACTACGTCTCAGGAAGTGTCGGCTTCACAACAAATGCGACTATGCGGTGTCTAAATTATAATAGGTCATTGATTTGGTCCAAAGCGCCTAAGCAAACAAGATATTCGGAAAATATGCGAACTAAAAGCATTTTATTTAAAAGATTTTAAGCGCCAAGATATTCGACCAATGACAGATGTACACTCGGAATAGAAACGCAGAGTGCCAAATTGGTATTTGCATTGACAGCGTTGTTTGCGGTTGTGTGTTGATATCTTTGTTATTCTGCGTTATACCATTATATTAGTTAATCTGTGTTTCCTACTTAAACTTTAAATACTGCCAAAAGACAAACACTACCTTGTCAAATATTTAAATTGCAGCCGAAATACTTTTTAACCTGAATGTATGAACAAAACGACAGTAGCTCTAGCCACGCCTCCTCAGCTATCTTGTTTGCTCAGCCGAGCTGTAGACCCATTATCATAGACTAATAGCATTGAGTAAAGATAAGAATAAGAGACCCAACCTTATGGACGAATAAACGTATAGAAAATATGCCCGAAAATAGATGGCAGCAGGGTCTACGGGCACATTGTCTGGGATTCCGTAAAACGTGTAGCTATTATTTCTAGCGCGTTGGTTGTCGATCCATGTAGTAGTCTCCGCCGTTGTAAATTTATTTTTAATCGAACGTGGAGTTTTGTAGCTAAGTTTCAAGTACTTTATTTATTGAATGATCTACTATAAATGGTTTTAATTGCGATTGTCAGCTTCTTAGTTTAGTGAATCTACATTTTAAAAATTAAAAATATCAGAAAATTACTACTTGTGCAGCATTGTTTGAAATTTATAATCTTAGAAATGAGCGTTACGTCTTGCCATGCCTGTGCTTATTTTGGTTGTAAAGTTACACGGAAAACTAACTGTATATTAATTTAATCATTAAAACTTAAAATTAAATTTATTCGATTATGAATTAAACATTAATAAGTGTCTAAAAACTGATTCGGAATTTGTTCAACGAAGTAAACAAAGAAGTAAGTGCAAACAAAAACTTCACGGAAACTTAAAATTCTTGATAATTAATGTAAGGATAATTAACTATATTATAAGTTATTTAAAGCCCTGTTCACACCTGGGGTCACACATGCGACACACGGGCAACAAAATCAAACGTGTGAAACGTTTGTAGCCTCAAAATTGTTTTTTTTCTTTACTTCATAGAAGCCACAAAAAAGTGGCGCCTCTATTTCACAATAGTCCAGTAACCTAGTACATCGTAAGTTGCATCAAGTGGTGGTAGTATGTTCCTTTTTTTTCTTGTATAGGAATAGGATGTGACTGAGATGCAAAATCTAAGTTTTCGACCTCGGCAACCCTCAGGAACACTTTTGAATATCTCAAAAACTGCTAAATTTTTGCACTTTTTTCGGTTTCTTACCATTTTGAGTATGAAGGAGCACGATTTCGACAAAGACCATTATATGCATTTTTAAACTAGATTAAATTATCTACAATTTGAGACCAGAATGGGCTCGGTAGACGTAATAGTTTCGAGATACAGCCTTTCAAAATTTGGTTAATTTACCAAACTTGAAAATTTTGAACTAGTTTTCGTGATACACAAAAATATCTGCACGAATAATGATATTGACTTCCGGTTTGCAGCACTGAATTCCTCGTACTTTTTTCTATTCTATTATTCTGTCAAAAATTTTCAATGGTTTTGCTTGAGCTGAAATTTAAAGTTTTTCCAAGAGAAAATATAGTAAAATTTTTGTTTATTCTTTTTTTATTGTGTTTAATCAACTATAATATCTGAACGAATAATGATAGCGACTTCCGGTTTGCAGTATTAAATTCCACGGACTTTTTTCTATAAGATAGGTACATTGTGTCAAAAACTTTCAGTGGCCTTGGTTGAGCTGAAATTTAAAGTTTTGCCTGGAGGGAATATAGTAAAATTTTTGTTTATTCTTTTGTTTATTGTGTTTAATTAACTATACTATCTGAGCAAATAATGATAGTGACTTCCGGTTTGCAGCACTGAATTCCTCGTACTTTTTTCTATAAGATACATTCTGTCAAAAACTTGCAATGATCTTGCTTGATCTGAAAAGTTTTTCCCCCGAGAGAATATAGTAAAATTTTTGTAGAAGAGAAACGGTTGGAGTTTCAAATTAGTAGATTTTGCCAAACTTTGAAAAGCTGTATATCGGAAACTATTAGGGCTACCGAGTCCATTCTGGTCTCAGATTGTAGACAATTATTTAATCTAGAGACGGTTCTCAGCGATGTGGCTGAGAACAAAAGAAAGAAGCTGGCTTTGCCCTGGGACGAACAACTGTCCGGGAAGCTAGAAGACCTTCGGGTTATACTGGAGGAGACAGCGGCCAAACATAAGGTCGAGGTGTCCATCCACGTAAAGCCCGGAGGCAAGGGGAAGACGAAGACAGAGACGAAGAAGGTGAACACGGACGCCATCATCGTCAGAAAGGCCGCAGGTGCTACATATGCTAGCACACTCATGGCGGTTAAGGAAGAAATGGTCACAAAAGGCCTCGGAAGTACGATTCGCGGTGTCCGCGAATCTAGATCCGGGGATCTTGTCCTTACTGTGACCAAAAAGTCAAATGGCGGGGAAGCAGACCCGATATTAAAAGCCTTGCAAGATAAACTTGGCAAGGACAAGGTGAAATCCCCCAAACAAAAGCCGGAGGGAATAGTCCACATTAAGGACATAGAGGTGGTAGCCTCCACCGATGACGTCAAGAAGGCGATCGAGGGAGTGCTAGGGATACAGGAGGGAACAAGCAACATCCATGTTGCCTCCTTGCGTAAAGGGTTCGCAGGAACCCAAAACGCAACTGTCCACCTGCAGAAAGAGGAAATGGAAAGGCTGGTCAAATTTAAAACTATTAAAATTGGCCTGCCTTCCTGCAGGATATTGCCGGATAAGCAAATAACAACATGCTTCCGGTGTTGGAATGTGGGACACACAGCTTCCAAATGCACGGGACCAGATCGGTCGAAGTGCTGCAGGAACTGTGGAGAAGAAGGCCACATACGCAAGGAATGTCGCAAAGAAAGCGCATGCGCCGTATGTAACGCCAAAGGGCACCCGGCTAACACAACCAGGTGCCCGGCGTTCAGAAAGGCTCTGGCACTACCAGCCAGAAAGGCCCGAAATCCTGAGGCTATAGGGAAAGGGGCACCTGTGACCCCTAAACCTGCCGACACAGGCATGACCAAAAGTGGGTCAATAAAAAAGAAGGCAAAGAAGGGCGGACTAACACCTACCCCCCTTGCTGGTGCACTACCAAAACCCAGCAATGCCTAGAAGACCAAAAACGACCGGCATGCAGGTGCTAGATAGAGCACTGGCAAAGGCCGAAGCCAGAGAGCTAAAGAGGGATAACAACCAAACCCTACAAGAACCGCCCAGACCAATCAGGTTTGTGCATGGCGGAACTCTGCACAGAGAACTAGGGACAGCCCCTAGCCTCCGTGCATCCGTCGGTACAAGCACTGAAGACAGTGACGATGGCAGTCCAGCTATCGAACTAACACCAAGGGCGAGGAAATGCGAGATCCCTATGGACTACACTCGCATAAACCAGATGCAACTAGAGGGGCATCTGGCGACAGCCTCTGTCTTCGACATGACAAGGCTCTATCTAGCTTACCTGTCAAAGAACAGAGACAGCCACTACCAAGGACAGACATTCGTGTCAGTCAAGGTTAAACTAAGAGCAATGGGCATCCCAGAGGAAGTGGAAGAGGTTAGAGCAGTTTACCTGAGATACTGCTGCTCCCAAGGGGTGACCAGCGAGGAGGCGGAGAGAGATCTCCAAGTCCTTGAGGGTTACATAAGGGAAAGAAGGATGACTTATATCCAGATGACTGAGAGGCAGCGAATGGACGCAGCTGAGCGAAGCTACCACGGTAGCCCAGCAAGCTGCGACCCGGAGTGTAGCATCCAGTAATGGCCAATAACACCACAAGGTCACATCCCGCAATCAAATGCCTTCAAGTAAACACGGGCAGGATGCGGGATGCACATGATATAGTCATGGCAACGGCGATGAAAGGGGGAGTTGATGTATTAATTATAAGCGAACCAAACAAGTCCCTAGCCAAACGACAACTATGGCCCACAGACAAGGACATGGACACCGCTATAATTTTACTCAACAGAGGTATCCCCATTAAAGATCAAGGAAGTGGGAAGGGCTTCACATGGGTCGAGATAGACGTATACAGGATATACAGTTGCTACATCTCACCTAATGTGGACATGTACACCTTTGAATCCTTCCTAGAAGAGCTGGGAAGCAGTATCAGGCAGGTGCGAAAGAAAGTCATACTCGGAGGGGATTTCAACGCGAAATCCTACCTCTGGGGTGACAAACAAGATGGAAGAGGAGGAACCTTGGCTGACTGGATGTCACAACACCAGTTGGTAGTGGCAAACCTGGGGAAAACACCCACCTTCGTAAGAAGGACCCAGGAATCAGTTCTGGATCTTACAATGACCAGACATACAAATATGATACAGCGGTGGGAAACCTTGGAAGAGGAGACCCTCAGCTGGCATAGAATGATCAAGTTTGATCTGCAAGTGGCGATTATTCCCAACCAAGGACCTAACACCAGGCCAACTGGTTGGAAAATCTCCGAGGAACTAATGCCCAGATTCAAGCACGAACTGGCAGAGATCCTGGAGGCGGACCAGAGAGTAGCGAGCGCGGCTGTCTTTACAGACAGCGTAGTAAAAGCGTGCGAAAGAAGTTTCCCACGGAGGAGAGCTCCAAAAGGCAACAAAACACAGGCCTATTGGTGGACCACGGAAATTGGCAATCTACGTAAAGAATGCCTCAAGGCCCGTAGAAGGTCCACAAACACCAACAGAAGAGCCTCCTCCACGGACGAAGAAAAGCAGAATAAGTGGGAAGAGTATAAAGTGGCCAGAAGAACTTTAAGAAAGGCAATCCTGGAAGCAAAACGAGACTCTTGGAGTAAGGTGCTATTGGACCTGAACCAGGACGTCTTCGGACAAGGGTACAGGATTGTGGTTGGGAAAATCAAGAAGCAAACCAAACTTGATGATGATAGACAGATAGAGATTGCAAGGGGTTTGTTCCCTCAAGTAGCGCCGGTGGACTGGGGACCAATGGTTGAACACCTACCATCTCCCCCACCCCTATTTGAGAAGGATGAACTCTTGCATGCAGTCTCTAGGCTCAAGAGTGGGAAAGCGGCTGGCCCAGATCAAATACCACCTAAGATCGCCAAAGTCGCCGTATTAGGACACCAGGAGACCTTCCTGGAGATTGTGAACAACATAATCTCAACGGGAGGGTTTCCATCTGACTGGAAACAAACCAGGCTTGTCCTAATAGAGAAACCAAAGAAGGACACGACAGCTATACCCTCGTACAGGCCGATTTGCCTACTGAACACCCTCGGCAAAATCGCAGAGCAGTTGATTTGCGACAGAATCAACCAAGAGCTCGAAGCCATGGGGGGCTTGTCAAAGCAACAGTTCGGCTTTAGAAAAGGACTGTGCACCACGGATGCGATGAAAGAGGTAATAAACTGCCTCCAAAAGGGAACCCGATCAAGAAACACAAGGGGTTTCTGCGTCCTCGTGACGCTCGACATTAGAAATGCCTTCAACAGCGCAAGCTGGAAACACATAATAGAGGCAATGATAGACAAAAACATCAGTCCCTATCTAGTCAGGGTCACGAGAAGCTATCTAGAAAGCAGAACAATCTCGATCGGCGAGGATAAAAACCTGCCGATGACATGTGGGGTCCCACAGGGCTCCAAACTAGGGCCTCTCCTATGGAACATCATGTATGATGGGATATTCGAGACGGACCTACCGGACGGAGCAACTGCGATAGGATTCGCAGACGACGTCGGCATCGTGGTCACAGCGTGGACTGAAGCCGAACTAGAATTAAAAACGAAAGTAGCGGTGGAAACTACCATCACATGGCTTAAGAGCAAAGGCTTGCAAGTAGCACCTGAAAAAACAGAGGCAGTAATACTGGCCGGCAGAAGGACACTCTTGGAAATGGACATCACAGTCCAGGACAAAGTGATCCGGACATCGCCCAGTATTAAATACCTGGGGGTCCACTGGGATAAGGACCAAAAAATGCGGGAGCACATCACCCGCACTGCCAAAAAGGCAGGAGACGCGGTACGAAACCTCTCTCGGCTCATGCCGAATATAGGAGGACCAGCCGCAACAAAAAGACGGATACTGGGTGCAGTGGTAAACTCCATACTACTGTACGCAGCTCCGATCTGGAGTAAGGCCATGCAACTCGCAAAATATAAACTAACATTTGAGCGAGTGCAGCGGCAAATGGCGTTGAGGATATGCAGCGCATATAGGACTGTATCGACAGCGGCAGCACAAGTCCTATCGGGACAGATCCCTATAGACCTGCTAGTCGAGGAGAGAGAGGCAACGTACCGCAAAACGAAAGAAGAGGCTAAAACGATCAAAGAAGCCACAATGAGTGCCTGGCAAGCCAGGTGGAATAATGGAGCCACGGGGGAGTGGACAAGAAGACTCATCCCCGAAATACAGCGGTGGAAGGATAGAAAGCACGGTGAACTAGACTTCCACCTCACACATCTACTAAGCGGACACGGTTCCTTTGAAGCCTATCTCCACAAGATAGGAAGAAGGGAGTCGGCAACCTGCCCCTACTGCCATCTAGGGGAGGACACTGCCGAGCACACCTTCTTCTACTGCCCTGAATGGACTCCTGAACGGACAGTAGCTGAAGAGGAGCTGAAAACAACCATAAACCCCGACAACATAGTACAACTAATGTTGGCGGACGAAGAGAAGTGGTCCACAATAAAACGGCTTGCAAACGCAGTAATGCGAAAGAAAGAGCAAGCCGAAAAGGACCGGGAAAGAAACTGAACTGGACAAACCCGGATTTGACGACGACCTCAGCGGAACTCCCAGCTGAGTAGAAGAGGGGGCAGCCTGGAAAGTAATGCCGAGAGGTAGTTCTACGGGCTGCAGCAACCCCGTGTATATTGGTGGTTAGGTTTTAGTGGGTATGGTCAAAAGATCGAGACTCTTGGAGTAAGGTGCTATTGCTACCTGATTGGACCTGAACCAGGAAGTTCTCTGACAAAGACAGGCGAGTCCCACACAAAAGTGCGTAACAGCATTTCCCCCACCAAGAAAAAAAAAAAAAAAAAAAAAAAAAGTTTAAAAATGCATATAATGGTCTTTGTCGAAATCGTGCTCCTTCATAGTCAAAATGGTAAGAAACCGAAAAAAGTGCAAAAATTTAGCAGTTTTTGAGATGTTCAGAAGTGTTCCGGAGGGTTGCCGAGGTCGAAAACTTGGATTTTGCATCCCAGGCATATCACATACAAGAAAAAAAATAGAAACCTACTACCACCACTTGATGCAACTTAGGCCCATTATAACCATGACAAGGTTACTGGACTACAAGCAACACACACATAATTTTTACTGTTACTTGTGTGTATTCTGTGTCCATGTGTGAACATGGCATAAGACAACGAGTACCTATATTTTATGCATTTGATTATTTATAATTTATAACTTTGTGTTTGTTATTTTGTGTTCATATTTATGTAACAACATTAAAATAATTATTGTAGCTAATAAATCTGTATACATATTATTTAACTTCTATAAATGAATTTTTTCTGAACAACCTATAATATGAAATAGGTAAATTCATTGAAATGTGGAAAACAATGTGCAAATCAAGTTGCGCAGATTACTTTATCTAGCGTCAGTTCCACGATCAGCCCAGCATGTTTAGCGCGAGCCCGCGTTACCCTATTCCTTCCGCACCGCACTTCTATTTTCCCGCTCTTACATAATGATCTTAGTTCATCAGTCTGCTGCATAGTGTCACTAGTAACTGAACGATTGGAATCGTCTCGCTGAATAACATAGTGCTTGGGTCTCTTATTCTTATCTTTACTCAATGCTAATAGGCCTATTCTGTAAAAAAATAATTTGAACGACATGTTTAATAACGATATCGTTATTACTTGCTTCGCAACTACTTTCGTAGCGACATGTTGAAAAACGTTATTCTGTAAGAGGTATCGTTATACTTCGTCGTTGAAAATACCGCATAACGACTATGCAAATGTTTTTGACTTAGGTAATAATGTACAATTTTAATGAACGATGTTCACGTTGGTGAATCTAACCTCATTTTGTGTCAGTTTTGAAACCACGTGAGTGGAAGTTAACACAAACAAATAAATTTGTAAGGGGGCAGCTGTCAAAATGATCTTTTATATTAACTTTAAATGTAACTGTCATTGTCAACATAATATTATTTTATATGCAGTATTTATAGGTATTTTGTAGCATGAAAAATTATTTAAATTACATTTTGACAGAAACTTCCAAAAATAAAAAAATATGCAAAAATGAGGTTGGAATAGCAGGTTGCCCCCGGGCACTCCGGGCTATGACTTCATTCTGGATTTCTCTATTAAAAATGGCAGATAAGAAGAAAAGTGCTGTGAAAAGATCTCACCAATAATATGAATTGTTTATTCAAGAATTACAACACAATATAGCGTTTAGGACGAACAAAAATACACCGGAATTTTCAAATGCGCTTCAAGATACGTGGAGAAAAACTTAACTAAAAAGCTAAATTCCATTGCTGGCCCTACCAGAACAGTGGTAGAATGGAAAAAATAAAGATAAAATTTATATTATTAAACTAAATAAATAATAATTGATATTACTTTAATAATTTAGGAACTGCATTTATTCCCTGTGCGGCTCAATTTCTGAAAACAAATCTCTACATGCGATTGGGGTACAGTTTTCCCCACCTATATTTCCCCAGACTCATTTTTCCCCAGGATAATTTTTGAACTGGAGGTGCCTCTATCGGCCTACCTAACCTAACCGACCGGCAGAAAGAAATTTACAACCTAACCTAACCGAAATAATTCGAATTCGGGGAGGGGGAAATAAGCCGGAGAAAAACTGTCCACCAACGCTACATGTTGCTTTATTAAGCCTATATAATTTTCTAAAAGTTTTTTCTGGTAAATAAAACGCCTAACTGGCGTCACGTAACCTACGATTTAAATAGCGATTTCGCTGCAATAAATAAATTTAAGTAATTGAACATATAAAAACAAACAAATGTTACGAGATGTTATTTTAATAAGAGTACTACAAACAAATTAGATAACTCTTGAGACAATAAAACTCATTAGCTAGCCTCTTAGTTTCAGTTTAATGGTAGTGTTCGAGAAGAACAGATCATAAATCAGTAAAGTGTATATGGTTATGTGAAATAGATCCGTGTTGATCTGGCCTGGTGAGTTGTTGGTGTGATTTGGAAGCGAGCGGACCGGCAGTTATTTAGTTATAAATTGTGACAGTTATTAAAACGTGTGATACAGACTATATTGGTGAGCAGAGACTATTATCATTGCTATTCTTTGTATGTTATGTGTTGTGCCTGAGAGAGACCACCAAAGCGATGACTCTCAGAAGACTTGAGAGAGACCACCATAGCGATGACTCTCAAGTGTACGTCAATGTATGTTATGTGTTGTGCCTGAGAGAGACCACCAAAGCGATGACTCTCAGAAGGCTTGAGAGAGACCACCATAGCGATGACTCTCAAGCGTGCGTCGAGTTTCCTGAGAGAGACCACCATAGCGATGACTCTCAGAAGGCTTGAGAGAGACCACCATAGCGATGACTCTCAAGCGTGCGTCGAGTTTCCTGAGAGAGACCACCATAGCGATGACTCTCAGAAGGCTTGAGAGAGACCACCATAGCGATGACTCTCAAGCGTGCGTCGATAACACATGTTATGTGTTATGTCCTGAGAGAGACCACCAAAGCGATGACTCTCAGAAGACTTGAGAGAGACCACCAAAGCGATGACTCTCAAGCGTGCGTCGAGTTTCCTGAGAGAGACCACCATAGCGATGACTCTCAGAAGGCTTGAGAGAGACCACCATAGCAATGACTCTCAAGCGTGCGTCGATAACACATGTTATGTGTTATGTCCTGAGAGAGACCACCAAAGCGATGACTCTCAGAAGACTTGAGAGAGACCACCAAAGCGATGACTCTCAAGTGTATGTTTCTGATATAACTGTATAATGTTAATGTTTTCAGGATTTGATATGTATAGATACATGTTCCATTCGTGCATTCATATGTAAATGTCTCTTTATCTCACTGAGTATTTTCTCATGTCTTTTCCAGTCAGTATCTGCGCGCCGTTGAGGGTATCGCCGGACGCTCCTCTATTCGGTCTTTTGGGATACTACATGATTAATTATATTCAGCCCACTAAAAAGGTATTTAACACAAATAAATTTGTACTTTAACTTACTGTCGTTCATATTCTTCTAAAAAATGTATTCACATAATTTCAAATAATAGTCGTTCAAATTATGTTACCTAACGTAACGATAGGTTGTAAGATGTCGTTCAGTAACTACTGATTTGAACTACTTTTGGCTAACATGTCGTTACAATAAACGACTAATTTAGTTACTGAATACCTAAATTAAAAAAGTAGTTATAATAACGATATTTTCAATCGTAACATGTCGTTCAAAGATAACTACAAGTTACAGAATAGGCCTATAAGTAGAGTAATGGTGGGATTCTGTTCAAATATGTAGTTGCTACGAATCTATAAAACTGTAAATATTAAACAAAATCGTAATGAAATTTATAAGCATATGAACATTTTTATATTTGTCAACAAATATTGATGTGATTTTGTTCAATATTTAAAGATTTACAAATTTGTAAAACTTACAGATTTGAACAGAATCCCATCATAAGACCCATATCTCGGAATCTAAAATATAATACTAGTGATGCCGTTTGTCGAGAGTAGTCGAGAGTGCACCCGACTCTCGTCTCGACTCGGAATTTCCAAAACTAATAAAAGTCACTCTCGTCTCGTCTCGAAATTTCTCGACTAATCTCGACATAAAGTCGAGAGTCTCGAAAATCTCGAGTCAACTTGGGTTGTGTGGTATTTATATATTTGACATGCAAAACAAATCAGTATAGTTTGTTAGTGCGGCCTAGGACCAGTCTTATGGGATTACTTATACTTATTTTGTACGAAATAACTCTTGTGATATTATTTAACTCTAATAAATGTTTATTTTATTCCACGGTACTTCATCTATACTTGACTAGTTAGGTACCTAAATTTATAATTTTTATAATTAAAATTAATTTTTGTTAATTAATAAAAATGTTTCGTATACCTATATATCTTTACTAAACTTAATATTTTGATAATAACTGTTACATAATTTTAGGAATAGGTATTATTTTTATTAAATATCTAATTGATTTATATGTAGATCAAAATAAAGATTTTTTTTTTTAATATAACGCTTTTAACATCATAGGTTATAGCGTTGTTACAATTTTGTTTGTTTTAATTTTATTTACATAAATATGCTGATTTGATTATGTTATATGTGTTTATACAAATTGATGCTTTTAATAAATTCTATTGTTCTTCTTAATTGTTTCCGGTCTTCTCTTAGGGCTTCTTTCATATCGTTTGGGATGCTATATGTTGACCGTTGTTGGGCATATTTGGTACATTCAGTGATGATGTGTTTTACTGTTACGTTTGTGTTGCATTCGTCACAGATTGGAGGTGGTGTTTTCTCAAATATATGTTTGTGCGTAGTTTTAGTGTGTCCAATTCGCAGTCTCGTGTAGATTATTTGGTGTTGTCTTGGTTCCTTCACTTTCCAGGTTCGTATATTATCTTTTATTTCTCTTAGTTTGTTGTTTCTGGTTTCACTCCATTTTTGTTGTCTTTCATTATTTATTATTCGTTTCACTACTTCTTTCGCATCGTTTTTCGGGGTACGATTGAGTTGTATTTCTTCTAGGCTAATTGCTTCTTTGGCCTGCTGGTCTGCCTTTTCATTACCGTCTATACCAATGTGGGAGGGGATCCATATTAAGTTGATAGATGTATTCTGATTTTGCAAATGGTGTATGTGTTCTTTTATGGAAATAGTTACAAGACATTTAGGGTAGAGGTCCAAGATATCTTTTATTGATTTAATGGAGTCTGTTAGGATTGTGAACTTGTTTCTATTGTTGGGAGCATTTTTTATTTATTTTATTGCTTCTAGTATGGCATATTTTTCAGCTGATTCTATACTTATTGTGTTTGGTAGTCTGAATTTCATGGTTTGTTCTCCTATTATTACTGCTATCTCTATTCCATTGCTTGTTTTGGATGCGTCTGTATAGATATGGATGCCCGGATGGTCTTCTAATATTTCTTTTAATTTGTTTTTGTATGTTTCTGCTGATGTTATTTTTTTTTGATAGTTCAGTAGATCGATGTTGTAGGTTGGGTGGCTGATTATCCATGGTGGTGTGGAGGAGATATGTTTAGGAGCGATTTCTATGGGGGGGTTGATAATTTTATCGAATATGGGTTGTATTTGTTCTAGGAGAGGGAGGTATTGTTTTAGTTTAATATTTGTAGAATTTTCTAGGATTTGTTTGTGGTTTGGATGGTTTGGTTGGCTGGTTACTTGTGTTATGTAGTTGCATATTAATTGTTTTCTTCTATCTTCTAAACTTGGTTCTCCTGCTTCAGTAAGTATGCTTTCTGTTGGACTGGTGCGAAAAGCTCCAGTTATAAGCCTAATTGCGGTGTTGTGAATTGGTTCTAAAAGCTTAAGTATGTGTTGACTGGCGTTACCGTATATGAAGCTGCCGTAGTCTAGCTTGGATCTGATGATTGCTCTATATATCCATAGTAAGGTGTCCTTATCTGCTCCCCAACTGTGATGTGTCAGTGCTTTTATTATGTTTAACCTTCTGTAGCATTCTGCTTTTTGCTCCAAAATGTGCGGCTTCCAGGTAAGTCTATGGTCGAAGGTAATTCCCAGGAATTTTATTTGGTTCTCCTTTTTTATGGTATTGTTGTAGATTTTTAAGTTTATGTTATCTGTGTGTCTTTTTTTGGATATATGTATTGATTTCGTTTTTGTAGGAGATAGTTTAAAGCCGGTTTGGGTTGTCCAGTTCTGAATTTGGTTTATGGCATTTTGGAGGTTGGATTGGATCGTCTGTGGATTTTTCCCTCTACAATAAATTGCCAGGTCGTCCGCAAATAGTGCTGTTTTGGCATATTTGTAACTATGTTGTTTATAGCTACCAAAAAAAGTGTTACACTAATTGTTGAGCCCTGTGGTATTCCATTTTCTAGTTCATATTTTTCCGAAATATTACCATTACATCGTACTCTAAATGTTCTATCAGTGAGAAAATTCTTTATGAAATGTAATATGTTTCCTTGTATATCATTTTCAGATAGCGTTTTAATAATGTGGTGTCTCCAGGTCCTATCAAATGCCTTTTCCATGTCAAAAAATACTGCGGTTAGGTGTTGTTTGTACTTAAGGCTGCCGTCAAAAGACAATTTTCCGTAATTCAAATTTATCTCACGAACGGTATTGAATATATGACTGAAATTTTTTTCATAAACATATAAAAGCGTGTGTGAGGGAATGAGCGGAAAATTTTATTATTATTTGTATTAATAATATAAATAAAGGATGTTACATATATAATTTAAGACGAAACCAAAAAACTGTCTCGCTCATCCCCTAGTGAATATTTTAAGGAATTCAAAATTTCAAAAATTAAATTTTTATAGCAAATAATAGAGAAACTACGATGAAATTCGGATCCACCAATAAGAGATGTAGAAATGTTGCAAGCAGTTCAGCCGTGTTTTGCTAGATGGCGCCAACAAGGAACGATATGGCGGCAGTGAAAGATTCAAACCGCGGTATTTTCTCTTTGTTTAATTGTTTCTTTTTGACTACAAGATAAATTCTACATTTAAAATCTAATGTGTCTAGCACACGACTTCCCGTCACATAGTATCTTTAATAATTATCTATAAAATTTTATACCAGTTCCAATCATTATTAGGTATATATTTTTGTAATTTTAAGCAAGTACCAAAAAAATAATACTAAATACAAGACACTTTATATCCTTTAGTTTAATTATTTACTTCCTTATTATTTAACAAGCTCAATATTTCGGTCGTCCAGTTGCGATCTTCCTCAGAAGATCAAAGGTACATATACAAATAAAAACGTACCTGTGAAAAACAATAAAATTACTTATAGAAATAGAAATTAAGTGTGTCTTACAAGATGCACATTATACAGTACTTATATCTACACAAATTTTCCGACCGATCGCTAAATCAAATTCTTAATATAATATTTCTTAGTTAAAAGTTAAATAACATTATTACATAATTTAATTAAAGTTACCCACATTTTTTAAGAGTTTAGATATTATATTATAATGTGTAGTTATTGCTTGCACGTGTTTGACCCCTTGGAAGGCTCCACCCATATGTAGGTGTCAACAAATGTATTTTGTAACAATTGGTGCATTCTTGGAATCGGCAGTTAGAAGGGGCTATACCAAAATTGTTTTTATTCCAAATTTTCTTTTATAAAGTTAGTTACCAGAAAACTGAATAAGTGAATAGGTATACTAATCGATACAGTGAAGCGAGCGTAGGTGAACCTTCCTTTATTAATAAAAGAAATCATGCCACGAATTAAGGGTATAAAAGCTACATGGCCTTCAATAGCTAAAAAAAGAGCTAAAATTTTTCAAACTAAGGCCCTGAATTCGGATACTGTTGAAGTTGTATCCAATGTAATGAATAAAGACAGTATTCCGGCGGAACATGATTTAGAGAGTGATTTATTATGTTCTAAACGTGCTAAATTATCTTCAAAACGGCAATTAAATTTTAATTCTGAAGCTGGACCGTCGACATCTTTAAACACGAGTGAGCTGATTGATTTAGAAGAAATGTGGTTACCTAAGGATGAATATGAAAGGTGCGAATAAACATAGTTTTTGTTTAAAAAATAGTTTATAATTTTCTCTAAAAATTTTCAGTATTGTAAATCATTCCCTTATAATTGAACGTGATTCTCAGCCTCCACTTGAGTTTGATTTTGAAAAATGTATACAGGGAAACAGAATTGTAAATTTGGGTTACGTTTTGAAATGGGCAACAAAACTTCAATATAACCATTCAAAAAAGTGTACATTAGGGATGTTGTATCCATATAAAGAGACCAGTAGAGGATTGGGATTAGTAAGTTATATTGAATTTCGCTGCACCATGTGCGACGAAGAAATAGTTCACAGCACACATCATCCTAAAAATGTTGAAGAAATAAATACTAGTTGTGTGTGGGGGACTTTATCGACAGGCAGTACTTATTCCGCTACTGAGGAATTATTGTCCACTATGAACATACCTACATTCAACAAATATTTATATCATAAAATTGAAAATGATTTGCAAAAAGTAACTACCTATTATTCATTATTCTATCTTTGACATTTGTTTAATTAATTTAATTTAAGATTTGGCATGATCAAATATGGATAAGTATACAAGCAGCTGGACAGGAAGAATTGAATTTAGCTCTAGAAAATGGAAATGTGGATAGTGAAGGAATTCCCTTCATCACAGTATATTTAGATGGAGGGTGGAGTAAGCGGAGTTACGGTCACAATTATAATGCCGCTTCTGGAGTTGTAAGATATTTTTTTAAAATTTCTACGATTATAAATAATATAGCACGGATTATATGCGATTCGTGCTAAGTATATTTGATACTAGTTTATATTTGCATATTTTGCATTTTTATGCATATATTTACAAATTGTGCATATATTTATCCTTTTTTTCAAAATTTAAAATTTACGATTACAGACACTTCTTACTTAGCTACCTACTGATGTTATTTTTATAAAAATTGTAGGTAACATTTTTAGAAATTTTTATGAAAATCATTAACAATTTAAGAAATAAGTGTATGATAGAATAAAGACCCTCTGTACTCGGTACCGCGGCGATCGGGGCGTTACTCAGAAAACGAGATTTGGAAAGTGGCATTTACTACGAAATGAAACAACAATGTAAACCACTATGTTATTTACATTGTTGCGCACTATTTCATTATATTATTTTTTATTCTCATTTAATTGAAAAATATTACCTACATTATTAAACAATTATATTATTTTGTCCCTCGTATGTTAACGTCGGGATATTATTTTTAATATATTATGCACATTTTAAATTTTTTTTGTCAGCATGAATTTGAGCTCTAATAATACATTTATAATGTAATTGGGTATTTTTTAATTTAACAGGCTGTTATAATTGGAAAAGCGACGGGAAAAATATTACATTTAGGCGTTAGAAATAAGTACTGCTCCATTTGTGCGCGTGCTGAAAATAAAAGTATTACTGTAAAAGACCACATATGTTACAAAAATTGGTCAAGTAGTTCGTCCGCGATGGAAGCGGACATAATAGTTGAAGGCTTCCGTATGAGTGAAGAAATGCATGGAGTACGCTATGAAATGTTTATTGCCGACGGGGACTCAAGCGTTTTCGCTAAAATTAGAGAAAAAGTCTCATACGGAAAATTTATACGTAAAATTGAATGTGTGAATCATGCGCTTAAAAATTACAGTAAAGCTCTACATACAATAAAGACTGATACAAAAAATGTAAATTTAAATGCTAGAAAACAATTAACCAAAGAAGTTATTGAAAAACTAATAAAAACTGCGCAATCTGCTATATATAATTCAAGCTATGAACATGATATAGATATGTTGCAAATAGATTTGAGGAATAGTATTCAGCATGTGTTTGGCAATCACGAAGCTTGTCGAGAATATTATTGCAATAATATAGGACATAAGACTCAAGATAGTATTCCTGACGTTAAAAAAACTGGTTTATATAATCACATTTCTGGTAAAATTGAATAGGTATTATTAATTGGTATCAGATAAATAAATACGTTAATATTTTTGTAGCTTCCCTAAATGTTTTAATAGCGAAATCAGATAAATTATTAGATAATGAAACTAATAATCGCGCCGAGTTGTTCATGAGCATTTTGTGTAGATTTAATGCAGGAAAAAGGTTAAATCTTACTAATAGAGGATCATTTCAAATGAGGTGCAATTTAGCTGGAATGAGATACAATAAAGGTTTCAATTGGCACACAAGTCCATGGAAGAAATTTGCAAATGAAAGCCCGGGGGTATACTTTAAAAAATATATACAAAGAAAGCAAGCAGAAAGTGATAAACGTAAGGAAAAAATGTCGTGCATATCAACACCTGAAAAGAAAAAAAAGAACAAGAGTAAAAAAAAAAATATGACACACAAAAATACAGATTATGGTTGTAATGCACAACAGGCAGAAATGAATGATGAGGAATTTACACGGGAAAGTAATCGAATATTAACAAATTTGAAAGTAAAAAGCGTGTACATTAAAGTACCTAGTATATTAATTTAATAATTTTATATCTTCCGTAGATTACAAAGGAAGACCAGATCGAAATTTCGAAAAATTCTGTAGGTCAGTTTGGAAACTCAGTATATGAAGCAGAAAGAGCAGACCGATTAACAGCATCAGTTTTTGGTAAAGTTTTTCGTAGAAAAAAAACAACACCCTGTCACAATTTAGTCAAGGAAGTATTATATTCCACTTATATAAATACTCCAGCAATAGAATATGGCAAAGCAAAGGAAGCGGTAGCAATGTCTTTATTTGAAAACAAATATAAAATTAAAGTACATGCCAGTGGTTTATTTGTAGACATAAACAATTATTACCTAGCAGCTTCTCCAGATGGTTAGTAATATAATTATTATTTATTTTAAATCCATTATTAATAATACAGATGCACAGACTCTTATTTTCAACAAACACTATATAAATAATAGATTACTAAATTGTTACAATAACTTTAAATGAATAATCAACTTTATATTTTACACGTCTTTATTCTTCAACGATCGGTACAATAATAATCTTACACTTATCTCAACTTCCCAAGTAAACTAACAATCACATAACACCCTGTAATAATTAATTAATAAATAAACCAATTATTCTAATAAACCAATAATAAACCAATTATAAATAATTAATTGTGTAACAAAATAAAAGAAAATTTAATTTTAGGTATAATTGATGAAAACCATTTATGTGAAGTAAAATGCTTTTATAAAGCTTCACAATTAGGATGGACCATAAAAGAAGCTGCAATGTCCAATACTACTTGTCTGGAAATTTCCAATGATATTATTAAATTAAAAAGAAATCATGATTATTTTTTCCAAGTAGGTATATCCCAAGTACATGAAAAGTTTTAATTATGTACCTACTAGTAGTATAATATAATGTGTCTAATTTTACAGATTCAGGGACAATTGAATATAACAGATCGGCAGTACTGTTATTTTATTATTTATATTAATGATAACACCGAACTATTTGTCGAAAAAATTGAACGAGACCAAATATTATGGGAGCAAGATTTATTACCCAAATTAAAATTATTTTATATGGACTGTATATTACCGGAAATTGTAAGAAGAAAAATTCCACAAGGATTGAAATGTACAGACCCGGAATACATCGTTAGAGCTCGCAAGGAATTGGAAGACAAAAAATTAAAGAAAAAATGATAATAAATATGATATGAATTTGTAATTTTTTATAAAAAAAATGTTTTCCAAAGTTGACCTTTTTCTTTATTTTTATTTTGCATTTACTAAAAACACATATACTAGTGTAATGTCGTTACTTTAAATATTTTTATAAAATTTACTTTATTTAGTGGTATTACGAAAATTATTACTCTAAAGATTGAATATTTATTGGAAATACCGGGTGTATATTGAAAAGTGAAACATAGGCGTTTAACATGGTAAATCAGTTTTTCCGTTCGCATTGCTTCCCTTATTATTTTAGACAAAAATGTTTCAAATAAATGTTGTTGAGCATAAAATTCTACATCCGGATCAGTAAACAAAATTTATTTTGGTTGCTTTATAACTGCAGAAATCAAATTTGAAAATACACGGAATAGCGAATTAATAGTAACAGCCATGGAGATGAACAAATGCGTAACGCTTTAAACGTCTATGTCAGAATAATAGATTGTCAAAATCATTTATACGTAGGTAGAGCACTGCAAGGCCCGGCCCGGCCCGGACGGGCCACGGGCTACCCGGCCCGTGGGCCGGGACCGGGCTTTATTTCTTTTAAGTATAGTGGGCTTCGGGCCTAGCCGGGCCTACCATATCACGGGCTTGGGCCTAACCGGGCTTACTATTTATTGTACTATAACGGGCTTGGGCCGAGCCGGGCCTGTTATGCTCCGGGCTTGGGCCGAGCCGGGCCTGTTATGCTCCGGGCTGGGGCCGAGCCGGGCCTGTTATGTTCCGGGCTTGGGCCGAGCCGGGCCTGTTATGCTCCGGGCTTGGGCCGAGCCGGGCCTATTATGGTACGGGCTTGGGCCGAGCCGGGCCTATTATGGTACGGACTTGGGCCGAGCCGGGCCTGTTACGGTACGGGCTTGGGTCGAACCGGGCCCGATATGCAACGGGCTTGAACCGAGCTGGGTCTTTTATGCTGCGAGCATAGGCCGAGCCGAGTTTTTTAAATTAAAATCTTAAAAGTTATATATTACAATAATTTCCTACAGTTACTAAAAAAATTTGGAGAGCATTATACTAAAAATTTTTGTATGATATGTAACACGATAACACGTACACAAACTAAATTTTAGAGGTTTAGTTAGACCGAGCCAAGTCGGGCCGGGCCGGGCCGGGCTTCAAAAAATCATGGGCTGACAGGGCTGAGCCGAGCCGGGCCGGGCCGAGCTTCAAAAAATCATGGGCCGGGCAGGGCCGGGCTTCGAAAAACCATGGGCCGGACAGGGCCGGGCTTCGAAAAACCATGGGCCGGACAGGGCCGGGCCTTTAAAAATCTCGGGCCGGGTAGGGCCGGGCTTTGTTTTTATTTTAAAATATCGGGCCGGGCCGAGCCGGGCCAAATAGCAGATGGGCTTCGGGCTGTCCGGGCTTTGGTAAAATTTGAAATTGTCGGGCCGGGTTGGGCCGGGCCTAATAATAGTCGGGCTTCGGGCGGGCCGGGCTCCAAAATTACGGCCCGTGCAGTGCTCTATACGTAGGTACTAATAATTTGACGTTTAAAACGTTACGCATTTGTTCATCTCCTGTTTTTAATTCCATGGCTGTTACTATTAATTCGCTATTCCGTGTATTTTCAAATTTGATTTCTGCAGTTATAAAGCAACCAAAATGAATTTTGTTTACTGATCCGGATGTAGAATTTTATGCTCAACAACATTTATTTGAAACATTTTTGTCTAAAATAATTAGGGAAGCAATGCGAACGGAAAAACTGATTTACCATGTTAAACGCCTATGTTTCACTTTTCAATATACACCCGGTATATTAACAAATAGGTACGCGAATAAATTCACTTTCAATTTTTTAAAAATGCATATTTAGCTTTGAACATAGAAACATCGGTTTGACGCTTGACACTGCTGGCGCGATTACTCTTGTGTTAGTTGATGTTCGGTAACTCCCGTGTCTATCCGAACCTTTCCGACGAGGAAGTTAATTTTTACATTTATTTAGCACGCTACTGCGAGTTTCGTCGTTCGACTGACGACTGACGCGCCTCTTGCGGCAACGTTTTCCTAGTCCAATTGGACGCTAGCCTTAATAGCTTTCTTTGCTTCGATAGTAAGGTTCACTAGATGGTCCATGGTGGATCTTTCATTTCTGAAACCGCATTGTTCTTGTACTAGCAGGTTGTGTTTTTCTAGAAACCATATGAGTCGCTTATTTACCATTTTTTCCATTATTTTGCATATGGTGTTAGATAGGGATATAGGTCGGTAGTTTAGTGGGTCTATTTTTGGTTTGCCGCTTTTATGAACAGGTACCAATATTGCTTCTCTCCATTGGTCCGGAAAGGAGTGTGATTTCCAGATATGGTTAAATATGTCTAGTAAATGGTTAAATATTTTTTCCGGTAGGTGTTTAATAAATTCAAAGGGTATGTTATCGGGTCCTGGACTGCTGTTCTGTTTTGATTCCTTTATAGCGGTTACCATTTCCTGTGTTGTAAATTCTTTATTTAATGGATTATCTTGGTCTTCTCTTATTACTAGTTCTTCTCTTTCTTCTAGTAATTTCTTTCTTAGAAAATCTTGATCGTATTGTTGGTTACTCGAGTTATTTTGAAAGACTTTAGCTATATTTTCGCTTATTGCTTTAGCGTCTGTTATTATTTTATTTTGTATGTGTATTGATTTTATTTCTGTGGTGTTGTATTTACCCTTAATTTTGTTAATTTTCGTTCATATTTCTTTTGGTGGTGTCTCTGGGTTTATTGAGGAAACATATTGTTGCCATGATTGTTTTTTGCTGTTTTTAGTAGTTCGTCTGCACATTGCTTTTCTTTTTTTTAGCTCTATGAAATTATCTTGTGATCTATTTCGGCGAAATTCCTTTAGTGCTTTTTTGACATTTTCTATTGATTGTTTACATTGTTCATTCCACCATGGCACACATTTCTTGTTTCTATGTTTTTTATATCCTATTGTATTCTCTGCTACTTTAGTTATCTGATTTGTAATATTTTGTATAAGTGTATTGGCGTTTTCGGTATTGATAGGCGTTAGATTAATCTTGTTAAGCTCTTCTGTAAATAGATTGTAGTCTGCTTCTTCCAGTTTCCACTTTTTAACATTTTTTGTTGTTTCTGATGATGTGTAGTTGCTTTGTGTTAATTTAATTGGGAAGTGATCGCTTCCGTATTGATGTTGTAGTGTTTCCCAGTTAAAGTTATGTGCTATATTTGGATCGCAGAATGATAAATCTAACGGTGAGAGGGAGCCAGATCTTGGAGATATATAGGTTATTGAGCCGTCATTTAGTAAGACTAGTTCGTCCATTGTATTCTCGATTGTTGTTCCTCTATTATTGGTGTATTTTGAACCCCAAAGTGTATTGTGAGCGTTGAAGTCTCCTATGATTAAAAGTAGAGTCTTCTTTGTTACTCGTAAAACATCTGCACTGGGAGATTTGTGAGATGCAAAAAAATAGTAAAAGACTACAAAATTTAAGCAAAAAAAAAAGATCGATTTTGCTTGTGTTTATATTTTCCAATTGATATACTTGGAGTCGGTACTTGTAGAGGGGGCCACCACCTGATTTTGGGGGGATTGTGGAATGTAAATGACGAGCGTTGCTAGCCGATGCGCGAATGCTTTTAGGTGTTCTTGCGTTTGAAAAGTGTCCTCGCTGTCCTAAGCTCGCGGACTATCCATATGGTGCGCTACTATAGCGTGCCGAACAATCCTTCTGCGGATGACTCATACCGAACAATCCTACTGTGAATGACTCATACCGAACAATCCTTCTGCGGATGACTCATACCGAACAATCCTTCTGTGAATGACTCATACCGAACAATCCTTCTGCGGATGACTCATACCGAACAATCCTTCTGTGAATAACTCATACCGAACAATCCTTCTGTGAATGACTCATACCGACTAGTTGTTCTGTGAGCGGGTAACTCACCGATCGGTTATGACGTGACATTGCGGATGAGTTATACCGAACAGTTCTTCTGTTTGATAAGATCTTCTTGTACCCTTTGTCCTCGCTGTTGTTGCTGCCGAACTTAATATCCATACGGGAGTGTATCAATGCAATGAGCGTGTACGTTGATGATGACGCGCAACGAGCGACTCATAGCGAACAGCTCTTCTGTTGATAAGCGAGCGCTGACCGATCAGATGTTTTGCGAAATCTTAGCGCGCTACGATGACGTAACACGGTGGATGACTTATACCGAACAGCTCTTCTGTAGAGCGAAGATCGCAGCGCGCTGCTACGACGTGATACCAAATAGTTTTCCTGTTGAGATAATTATATTAACATAATTTTATTGTAGTAAATGGAGAACAAAACTAACTATGCAGACTTGCTAAACAGTGTATCAAATCAATTTGCAAAACTAATTGAATTAGAATTAAATAAACCTTATAAAGTTGTAAGTCTTGAAACTAGTACTGGTAATTATGGCCAACAAATTATAGCAAATTTGGAAAACTATAAAGTATCATTGCCTCCAAGATTCAATAAATTCATTCCACAAATTAAAGAATTGAATAAAAACCCACCTGGATTAGTTTATAAAGGTAAAATAGAAAGAAACAATAAACAAATACATGATATCCAATTTATTTAAAAATACAGAAAAATTCTTATGTGGATAACTGATACCAACCGAACAACACTTCTACGGCTGTCTCATACCAATAAGCAAACGAAGACTTCTTCTGTGAAGGCGGTGCACGTCACATGCTGATAAGAGCGAACAGTTGTTCTGTTTAATAAAAGTACTTATTATGGATATAAAAAGAATAAACAGTTTCATAATACCACGTTTATTACAAATATAAAAAATGCTACATTTGAAAAATAAGATTTTATACAGAACAGTTCTTCTGCGAAAACGCTATGATATTTCACTGAGAGTGCCAGTTCATGGTCCACCGAACAGATGTTCTGTTTGAGAAGCTCTATTTATGAATTATTTATATTCAAAGTACTAATATTTCTGAAAAAATATAAATATATTAATAAACAAATAAATATAATAAAATTAAGTTTACTTACAGTATATCAGCGGGTAACGTTTTCCAAAATAGTTGTTCTTCTCTAAATTGTTCATTAGATAATAAATGTTTAATTTCTTCTTTTCTTTGAATAAAACTATTAACAGATATTGCAAGAAAAATAATTCTTGGATATTGTTTCCATACAACTCCTATATATCTTAGTTGTTTGCCATAGCGATCAGACATGTCAAAATGTGTTTTTAAATAGTCTTTCCAGTTGGTATTTAATTCTCCTTTTTTAATTGAAATTCTTGGTATAATAATTCTAAATAATAGCCAAATTGAACGCTATCACGAAAATATTCCACTTTGTCTATATTTACTTCTCTCTTCTTGGATAATAAATATTGTACTAATTCACTAAAACTTGTAATATTTGGAGGGTACACGTGACGATGTTCTAAATCATATATTAATAATGATTTTAAATATTCGTGTAGTTCCTTGCCTATTAAAATCACTTTTTTCTTCTCAATTGAAAAAAATCTTCAATAGTTAATTTTGGTTTCTTTGGTAATTCAATTTCTTTTAACGCAATTTGATTTCGTAGCGCATGATAATGTAAATCACTACTTGCATAATTTAAAAATTCTATAACTTTTGTGTGATAATTCCACAGTTCGGTACCGATTTTAATTAACTCTTCTGCACTGTATGACATTTTGCACTTATAATATTGCATCACCCCCAACCACCCATTCTTTTATAGAGAGGATTTTGTGTGGGTGTCGAATGTTCTGGGTGGCGAATGTTCTAGAAAAAATAATTTCAATTAATAATTAAATGTTAATAATATTAAAAATTAAAATACATACCATTTTAACGCTTTTTGCAGCTGTATGACATTAGTACATATTTTTTTTTATTAGATGAGGAGAACTTAGTTGGCTAATTACACACAAGATGTCATAATCATAAATCCAGAATATTCTTTTTTGAAAATTACATTTTACCAAAATATGAAGGCCAACGATTCGTTACTCTTGCATTTGCACACATAATATAACTACGTTATTGATAGTTAAAACTATTTGAAGAGATGATACTACTTATGCTAACAATGCATATTTAATTGTTTATCATGTGCAGGGATTTAGCAGGTCATTGGATTACTTAAGTTGTATAACCATTTAAATTTTTCTTTTTTAAGTATTTTTCAACAGGAAAATACGTAATATTATCTAGAAAATCTCGTTCTTTATCGTATATTTCCTGTTCACTAATTTTACCAGATTTAAATAATAACGATATATCCCTGTAAAACTTGTAGCATTTCTTAAACTCAATCATTTTTTCTTTAATATTTAATACTTCACTGAGCGTCATTAAAATCGCACTACCAAGTGATAAAGCGGCAAGAGGTAGAAACACAAACGCAGATAAACTGCTTGCTGGGAAAATAACCTCACCAATATGAAAACAAATATTAATATTACTATAATATTTATAACTCTTACGGTAAACGTATTTTCGTTTCTTTAAATATTCTTCCATTTATAAATGAGAAGAAAAGGATCAGGATTTGTGAATAATTTAATAAATAATTTACCATTTGAAGCTCATGTACCTGGGTACAATTATTGCGGTCCGGGCACTAAATTAAAGAAACGATTAGCTAGAGGTGATAGTGGTATTAATCCTTTAGATGAAGCTTGTAAGAATCACGATATTGCATATTCGCAATATAAAGATGTAAATCATAGAAATAAAGCAGATGAAATACTTGAATATAAAGCATGGGATAGAGTTAAAAGTAAAGATGCGTCTGTTGGCGAGAAAGCTGCTGCATGGTCAGTTACAAATATTATGAAAGCGAAACGTAAAATGGGTATGGGTTTTTCTAGTAATAAATCAGCAAAAATGAGTAGCGTTCTTACTCACAGTCAACAGAATAAAATTAAAGCAGCAAAGAAGAATAAAACAGGTACAACAATACAGTTGTCAGCAACACAAGTAAATAAAATAAGTAATGAAAAATCAGGAGGTAATTTACCACTAACAATATCATTTTTAGCCTCTACTTTAGCAAATGCATTAAAGAGAACAGGCTCAAATTCTAAATCTGTTACAGATACAATAAATAAATTAGAGAAGAAAGGAGGTTCTGTATCGTTACCTCTACAATTATTATTAAAATATTTATTGCCTAGTACTAAAACTGGTAGTGGTATTTTATATTTACCAGCAGCTAAATTTGCAAAAGTTGGAGGTACATTAGTTAAAACAGCAGAAAAATATGGTGGTTTTTTACCATTTGCTATACCGCCGTTAGTAGCACTTATTGCAAAAGCTATAGCTACTGGAACTGTAGCTGCAGCAGCAGGTCATGCGTATAAAAAAGCAACAGGTTCTGGTGTTAAGAAACCAAAATCAGGTAAAGGAATGTTTTCATTAGGTGATGAAAATTGGAACAAGTCAAAAAAAAAAAAATTGCATGTATACCAGATCGTCCACTATCTAATTTTGAATTAATAGACTATGCAAAACAATTAAAAATTCCATATTTCAGAGGTGTATTTATGGATGATACTTTACCTAATAAAATTCATAAAAATGAATCAGGTATTGTAAATTTAGATTCGAATTCAGGCTCTGGTACTCACTGGATATGTTATAAAAAGAATAATAAAAATGTATACTATTTTGATTCTTTTGGTAATGTTAATCCAGAAAAAAAATTAATTAAATATCTAAATAGTTCAGGAAATGTAGATATATTTTATAATTATGATAGATACCAAAAATATAGTCAAACAATATGTGGTAAATTATGTTTGAAATTTTTGTTAGATTAAGATATAGTGAGTTGCAAAACGTGACTATTTTTCTATAATAAATGGGTGCTGGTATATATTTATTAAATAATTTAAGAAACTTAAATTCTTCTGTTTTAGAAGTAAATTATTATCCACCATTAGATATAAGTGATGCAGATTATGAAATGTGTTTTCTAGGTTTAAAAACTTGTTTTAAAATACCAAATGTTTCAGAAAAGTTAAAAAATAATACATTTACGTATGAAAAAGATAATAAACTAATAACTGAAATTATAGAAACTGGTACGTATGGAATTGTTCATTTAAAGGATATTTTTGAAGAAATAATTGGTAATGGTTTTGTAATGACACTAAATACTAATACTTTTAAATGTGAAATAAAGTCTATATACCCATTAGATTTTTCAACTGATACTTCTATTGGTTCATTATTAGGTTTTAATAAACGAAAACTTGAAGCAAATATAAAACATGTTTCAGATAATGAAGTAGATATATTTAAAATTAAATCACCTAGAGTTCATTGTTCGTTAGTATTAGGTCAATATATAAACTCAATACGTACAAATGTTATTTATTCTTTCTATATTAAAGTAAAACCAGGTTATGATATTGTAGAAGAACCACAAAACCATCAATATTTTCCCATAATAGGTAAAAATTATATTGATACAATTATTATAGAAATTAAAGATGAATTTGGTAACTTGATAGATTTTAGAGGTGAATATATTGAAGTTAAAGTTAAAATAAGAAAGATTTTTTCATCTAATAAATGAATAAAGATATTGAGAATTATTATTATCACTCTTATTTACCTCAACAAAGAGATTATATTAATATACCTAACCGTGTTACAACAATTAATATAACATCTCAAAATTCTGTTTTTGATACTGCAAATAGTAAATTAGTAATAAATGGTTTTATTGATGTAGTTGGAAATGAACCGTTAAAAGAAGATAATTTTAATACTATTACATTTTTACCACTGCATATATATAGTCAAATTAAATATTACATGTGTAATGATTCTATTAATTATGTAGATCTTGTTGATGCTCCTGGTTATAGTGTTTTATTAAAAAATCTAGTACTATTAAATAAAACTAAATTACCTTATTGGTTTGGTGGTAAAATATTAAATAAAAAAGGATATTTCTCAGTTACAATTCCATTAAATAAAGTATTAAGTATTTTTGAAACTAATAATAAGCCTATAATGCGTGTAAGTCAAACATTAGAACTTTTAAGAAATCTTGATGATAGTAATTGTTTAATAGTACCAACAGCGTTAAAAGATAAAGTAAAACTAAATATAACTGATATTTTTTGGGAAATGCCGATTATTAAACCATCTCTAGAAGCTGAATTAGAAATTAATAAAATTATAGAATCGAGTAAAGATATTAAATTTAATTTTAAAAACTGGACTTATAAAAGCCCTGTAACAATTACAACAGGTGTAAAATCATTTACTTGGGATATAGGTAATATGTCAAAAAGACCTTTATATGCTATATTTGCATTACAAATAAATAAAGATAGAAATATTGAAACAGATAATACAATATTTGACCACTCTAACTTGACAAATATAAAAGTTATGTTAGATGATAAAGAATATCCTGGTACAGATTTAGGTTTAGATTTTGATAATAATATTTATGGTAAAGCATATACAATGTTTGAAGATTTCAAAACAAGTTATTATAAAGATAAGAATCCACAATTATATGAATTTATTATTACTTATATAAAATTCTTACATAATCCTATTTTTATTGTTGATTTATCTTACTACTCAGTAGTTACAAAAAATGTTGTTACAAATATTACAACTGATTATACATTTAATAAGGCTGTTGTAGCAAATACAAGAATACATTGTCTATTAGTTAGTGATGCGTTATTTAGTTGTAACCCTCATATTAACTTAGTTAAAAAGAATTATTAATAAATGGAAGTAAAAATTAAAAAATATGGTCAAGGTTTAGATTTAGAACAAAAATATATGATTATTGAAAGACAATTAAAATTATATAAATATTTTCCTAATGTTGTAAGATCTGTTATTACTGGTAGTTCAAATAGTGGTAAAACATATGTTGCTTTATCAATATTAACACATTCAAAAAACGGTTTAATTTATACTGATTTACATATTATTTCTAAATCATTATATCAAGATAAATATGTTTATTTAAATAATTTTATTCATAAAGTAAATTCTTATTTACCAAAAAAAAAAATAGACATATGTATTACGAGTATTCAGATCCAAATAATATTTTATCTGTAGAAGATATAAAACCATATTCTGTAATTATAATTGATGATATAAATTATAGTAATAGTAATATTGAAGAGTATTATACTCGTGGAAGACATAAAAATATTAGTTGTTTATATTTATGTCAAACATATTCTCGTATACCTAAACAAATAATTCGTGACAATTTAAATTTAATTATATTATTCAGATTAGACAACACAAACTTGAAACATGTTTATGATGATCATGTTGGAACAGATATGTCATTTGATAATTTTAAAGAATTATGTAATATATGTTGGAAAGAAAGATATGATTTTCTAGCCATAAATAAAGAAAATGAAAATACTAAATATACCCGCAACTTTAAAGAAATATTAGAAATACAAATAACATAACAACACACCATAACACGTATTAACACAAACACAACACATATTAACACAACACAACACATATTAACACAAACACAACACATATTAACACAACACAACACATATTAACACAACACAACACAACACATATTAACACAACACAATTATTTTATGTTTATAAATGGATGTGAAACTAGTAAAAAAAGTTATTGATTCACGTAAAAAGGCGAAAGCAGCATTTGATACATATCATCAAACAGAAACAACTAAAGAAGAAAACTTTAAAAAACAATATAAGCCTATTATTAATGAATTATTACCTATAAAAAGCTCTATTGATGATCAAAAAAGTTCTATAGATAAACAAATTGAATATTTTCAGGAACAATTAAATATTTTAAAACAATTAGCATTAAGTCGAAATCCGGAATCACAATTATCAATTGAGGAAATTACACCAGGTTCATCAAGAGATAGAACATTAGGTAAACCGAATACAGGTGATGTGTATCTTTCAAAAACAGACAACATAGATAAAATATTTGGTATTAATCGAAGTGATAATCGTATTGGTAATAAAAAATTACAGGTTACATATGATAAAGATTACATTTATTTATTAGATAGTAATGGTAAAACTATATTAAAAGCATCATCTACAGAAGGTTTATGGAGTTTATTAACTCAAGAAAACCCAGAAGTTGAATATACAGTAAATGATTTACAAAATTATTATAAAATTTTGGTAGCTAGTGATGCAATGGGTAAACCAAATAACCCAAAATTGCCAAAAAGTAGTAAAGGTTATAAGTATACTAATATTATAAAGAATTTGTGGGAAAAATATCAACAAACAAAAAATTCTAAGCAAATACCAAAACGTAAGAAAACATCTAGACAAAAAATGCAAGATGAGGCTAGAGCAAAATCTCCAGAATATGAAGAATATACTACACCAAATACAACTGATATTTCAGCACCTTCTACACCAATAAGAATTATAGATACATCTGATAGTTCAGCATCTTCTACACCAATAAGAGATGTATCACAGTATCATTCAATAGAAAACTTGGATAACATAACTTCAACACCAAAAAGAGGGGGTAAAATTAGTCGTAAACTAAAGTCTATCGCAGACAAGTCTGCTCTCGCTGACGCTGCTTCAGCTGACGCTAAACCCCAATTCAAAAAATATAAAGAAAATGTGGAATATAAATACTGGAATGATATAAAAGAATTAGAAAAAAGATTAAAATTTCTTAATGCTGAAAAATTAGCAGGTAACGATAACGTTGAAAATGAAATTATAAATATAGAAGAAGAATTAATAGAAGAAAAAATAAAAAATAAGTTTGCCCCTAATGATTGGCTTTAGATAATTATTTTAGTGTATTAAATGGATGGTTTTGGCAATGTTATTAATGATTATTCTGATACTTATATATTTTCAAGAGGTCTAAAAGGCGAACCAGGAGTTGGTTTTAAATTAACAGAAGACAATAACTACGATATGCAAAACAAAAAATTATGTAACACACAAGAGCCTGAAGAAGACACAGTTGCATGTACAAAAGGTTATGTATCAAAAATAATTCTTGAGCAAAATAATCGAATTCAACAAGTGGATAATAAAGTTCATACTGAAACAAGTAAAATAAATACAACTATAACAACAAAATTTAATGAGAATAATGAACAATTAAAGAAATTTTCGGATAACACAATGAGAATTATAACTTTAAAGGACAATTCAACTAATAGGAAATTGGAGAAAACTAAAAATGACTTAAATGACTCAATTAATAAAAAAATAAAAACACTTGCATCTGGTTTTCTTAATTTACATAAAGCAATAAATGATTTAGTTCAGGTATTTGCTAATAATACTAATAAAATAGTAAATGATAACTCAAGTGCAATTAATAAAAAACCTGAACTTACAAAAGAAGATTTTCTTGACTTTATTAAAACATTCAACACGACATTACAAACCATAGTTAAAAACACAAATGATATATCAAATTTAAATTATGATACAATTAGTAGACTATTAGAGTAATATTAATTTTTTGAGTAATAAATGACTGAATTAATATATTGTCTTAAATGTAAATCTCATACAAATTCAACTAATGTTACTAAAACAGTAACTAAAAATGGTCGACCAATGTTACAAGCAAAGTGTTCCAAGTGTGGTTCAAAGAAATCAAAGTTTATTAAAAAAATTTAGATGATATTAGAGAACAAATTGCAAATGAATTACACAAGCCATTAAGCCGTAATTTTCCAACACGTAAATTAATAACATATGGCATTGATGACTTATGGCAAGCTGATTTGGTTGAAATGATACCGTATTCAAAAGTTAATAAAGGTTGTAAATATCTATTAGTTGTAATTGATGTGTTTTCTAAATATTTGTGGGCTATTCCTGTTGAGAATAAAACTGGTAAAAGTATAACTAGCGCATTTAAATCAATTTTGGTAAATCGAGTACCGAAAAATCTTCAAACTGATCAAGGATTGGAGTTTTACAATACAGATTTTCAAACATTAATGAAAGAAAATAATATAAACCACTATTCAACATATTCAGAAAAGAAAGCACTTGTAGTTGAACGAGTTAATAGAACTTTAAAAGAAAAAATGTGGAAACAATTTACAATTAATGGAAATTACAAGTGGCTTAACATGTTACCTGGGCTAGTAAATACTTATAATCATACAAAACACAGTACAATAAAAATGACACCCATTGAAGGATCAAAGAAAAAGAATGAAGAAAAATTAAAACCTCTGTTTCAAGAAGAGATACCAATATCTAAACCCAAGTACAAAATTGGTGATCGAGTTAGAGTATCTAAATATAAAACTGTTTTTGAGAAAGGTTATACGCCTAATTGGTCAAATGAGATATTCACAGTGTGTAAAATAATATACTCTAATCCAATAACTTATCATTTGAAAGATTATCGAGATCAAGAGTTAAAAGGTTGTTTCTATGAACAAGAATTAAATTTTGCTAGAGATGACGTATATTTAGTTGAAAAGGTAATTAAACGTAAAGGTAATAAAACATATGTAAAATGGTTAGGATTTGATAACAGTCATAATTCATGGGTTGATGCAAAGAATATTGTTTAGTCGCAGACTGGTGTCTATCGCAGACAAGTCAGACCATGAGAATCTTGCTGCGCCGTGCGGCGTAGCAAAACGTCATCACTATCTTATCCACATAAAACAATTAACAAAATTATTTTGTAATAAATGGAACCGTTTATAAATATCCTGCACTTCAAATATCATGATAGTATAAGTTATATACTAAAGCATAAAAAATTATCAGAACCTTTTATAAGAGAGTTTCAAGATTATGTTGATTGGCATGACATATCATGGAATCAAAAATTATTAGAACCTTTTATAAGAGAGTTTAAAGATTATGTTGATTGGGAAGTAATATCACGGTATCAAGAATTATCAGAACCTTTTATAAGAGAGTTCCAAGATAAAGTTAACTGGGGAGTAATATCATACAAACAAAAATTATCAGAACCTTTTATAAGAGAGTTTAAAGATAAAGTTAACTGGTATGCAATATCATGGAATCCAAAATTATCAGAAGTTTTCATAAGAGAGTTCCAAGATAAAGTTGATTGGGAATTTATTCCATATAAGGATTACATTTTCTCAATAGAATTCTTAACTGAATTTAAAGACAAGATACCTGTTGATAAATTTAATTTATTATTAAATAAATACAATAAAATAATATTCTTGCAAAGATTAATAAAAGAGTATCTGTATAAACCAGGTAATAAAATGTATATGAAAACTATGAATCATTTTAATAGTATTATGTATTAACAAAAATACTTTGTAATAAATGGAATCAGTTGTAGACATTATAAACAACAACTTGGTAATCAATAATAATAAAATCAATTACCTAACAGATAAAGATAACAATCCTTGGTTCAAGGCAAAGGATGTTGCTGAAATATTGGGATATATAAATTCAAGAGATGCTATTATTAAGCATATTGATACAGAAGACCGTACAATATATGAATATATAAGGGAGTCGCAAAACGCGACCCCCTTCAATAGCCAACCAAATACTATATATGTTAATGAATCAGGTTTATATTCACTAATACTATCTTCTAAACTTCCAAAAGCAAAAGAATTTAAGCGGTGGGTTACCTCTGAAGTCTTACTCTCAATAAGAAAATATGGTGAATACAAGATAAAGTCCAAGTACAAGGCTATAGTTAGCAATCTGAAAAGTAAAGTAGAATCTTTAGCAGAAAAGGTTGAAGAAATAAAACGTGATGTAGTTTCTAAGCCAAGCAATATAAACAAACATCATCAGTTTATACTTATTGAAAAAAATCACATGTGGGAATATCCTTATTATGTGCTTAGAGTTCAAAAACGTAAAGCTAATAATCGCATCAAGGTATTAAAATCTGTTTATCCAGAACTAGAAGTTATACTGAGACTTGAATATAGTCCAAACAGTGTTAATTTATACAATAAAATGAAAGAAACTATTGATATAACATATTATTGTAATCACTTTAACACAAGTCTTTATAAAAACGAGTTGTTGTATGAAATAATGAGAATTGTGCCACACCGCTAATTTTTCCTCCTATTAAATGGATGCAGTAACAGAAGTTTTCATTAGTAAATTATCAGAAGATTTCATAAGAGAGTTCCAAGATAAAGTTGATTGGTCTAATACATCATATGAGCAAACATTATCAGAAGATTTCATAAGAGAGTTTCAAGATAAAGTTGATTGGAAAGGTGTATCATCTGAGCAAACATTATCAGAAAATTTCATAAGAGAGTTCCAAGATAAAGTTCATTGGGGTGAAATATCATGGCATCAAACATTATCAGAAGATTTCATAAGAGAGTTTCAAGATAAAGTTAATTGGCGTAAAATATTATGGAAACAAACATTATCAGAAGATTTCATAAGAGAGTTTCAAGATAAACTTGATTGGAGAGAAATATCACTGCGTCAAGAATTATCAGAAGATTTCATAAGAAAGTTTAAAGATAAAGTTAATTGGTCTAATATATCATCTGAGCAAACATTATCAGAAGATTTTATAAGAGAGTTTCAAGATAAACTTGATTGGAAAGAAATATCATGGCATCAAACATTATCAGAAGATTTCATAAGAGAGTTCCAAGATAAAGTTAATTGGGAAATTATATCATACAAACAAACATTATCAGAACCTTTTATTAGAGAGTTTCAAGATAAAGTTAATTGGCGTAATATAACATGGTGTCAAACATTATCAGAACCTTTTATTAGAGAGTTCCAAGATAAAGTTGATTGGTCTAATATATCATCTGAGCAAAAACTAACAGAAGATTTCATTAGAGAGTTTCAAGATAAAATTAAATGGGTTAATATATCTCGGGGACAAAAATTATCCGAATCCTTTATAAGAGAGTTTCAAGATAAAGTTGAATGGGAAGAAATATCACTGCGTCAAGAATTATCAGAAGATTTCATAAGAGAGTTTCAAGATAAAGTTGATTGGTCTAATATATCATATGAGCAAACATTATCAGAAAATTTCATAAGAGAGTTTCAAGATAAAGTTGATTGGAAAAAATTATCAGAAGATTTCATAAGAGAGTTTCAAAAATGAACTATTGTTTGAGATCATGAAAATTGTAAATGAATAATTTCTATCTAATAAATAATGATGAGTCAGTACTTGCAACTTCGATTGATTGATAGTTTTCTAACAGGTCTTTCACATATTTACTTTGTTGAGTTTGTGAATGATTATGGTTTTCCAATGGAAATTGATCATAGTAAAGTTAACTGGGATGAAATATCAGGTCGTTATGATTTTGATGAAGACCATATTATAAAATACGAAGACTATGTGAATTTCACTATATTATCAAAGCGAAAAGATATAAGTGAAGATATCTGTATGAGGTATTTACATAAGGTAGACTGGCCCGAAATATCAAGTCATGAAAATTTAAGTGAGGACTTTTTAGAAGAAATGCATGAATATATAGACTTTAATGTTGTAGCTAAAAGAAAGAATTTAAGTGAATACTTTATGACGAAATTTGCAGAAAAACTTCCATGGCACATAATTTCAACTAGAAAGAATTTAAGTTTAGATTTTATTAGAGCACATCAAGATAAATTAGACTTTATTGAAATATCGTATCAACAAAACTTAGATGAAGAGTTTATTAGAGAGTTTCAGGACAAACTAGATTGGATTATGTTATCATATTATTGGAAACGATACACTCAACAATTTTTAGAAGATTATCATAATAAAATTCATTGGGATATTGTTTTCAAATCAAATTAATTTTTCTCTAATAAATGGCGAATAAGGAACAACATGTCAGCTTAGAAGAAAATTTAATGAAATGTCTTAAAGAATATATTGAAACAATTGTTAAAAATATATTTGAGTCAGACGATTCAGAAAATGAAGAATGTAGCACAGACATATCTGATGAGGAGTTAGTTGAGGAAACAGTAGTTGAAACACCAGTAGTTGATGAATCAGTAATTGAGTTTCCGCTTACAGTTGTTGAGAAACCAGTAACTGAAGAAACAGTTGTTGAGGAATCAGTAACTGAAGACCTAGTTGTTAAGGAATCAGTAACTGAAGAAACAGTTGTTGAGGAACCAATTATTGAAGAAACAGTTGTTGAGGAACCAATTATTGAGGAATCAGTAGTTGAGGAATCAGTAGTTGAGGAATCAGTAACTGAAGAAACTGTTGATGAAAAACCAAATGCTGAAGACCCAGTTCTTCATGAATCCATTAACATTGTAGAAATAGGTTCACAAATATTAAATGTTACTGAAGATATTTTAAAAATCGTAATGTAAGGTTCAATAATAATATTAAAACGCATTATATGTTTACTTGGAATTATGCTTATAGAGAGAGTCGTAAAGGTATATGGCATCTATATGCAGTAGATCGTGAAAGATTTCAACAAAGAATTAATAAATGTTCAGAAATTATTACACCTATCTTAACTAAATTTATTGCCAATAAATGATTTTTCTAGTGTTCCAGATGCACGAATTATAGATATTGATGATGAGGTTTATGAAAAATGTAGACAGTGTTTAGAATATTCTTTTAATGCTTTTGATCATGTTCCAAATTGTCTGAATTGCGATTTCCATATAATTAATAAAAAAAATAAAAAATTATTCATTAAACCAGTTGATAAAATGAAATATGTTGAGAAATTAGTTCATAATTATCGAATAGAAATAAAACCTAATTCGTATACATCTCTTGATGCTACTACTAAAGATAATATACTTCAAAAATACCCATATTTGCTTAGCTTTTTATATAAAAGTGGTAATAGAAATAATATATCACATAAATATTTTATAAACAAATTCTTAAACAAACCACAGAAAATTCACAATGAAAATGATAAGTTGTGGAATGAATTTTTGTCTAAATATATGTTTTCTTATGAAAAATATTAACAAATTTTTCTTTTATAAATGACTAATAAGCAATATATATGCACAGTTTGTAAAGTTGAAAAAGATACAACCAACTTTTATAAAAATAAAAATGGTTATCAATCTCAATGTAAAGAATGTATGAAAACCTATATGAAAAATTACATGAAAAAATATTATTATGAAAATAAAAATAAAATACATGAACCAACTTTGTGTGAATGTGGCCAAACAGTTGTAAAAACTTACATGAAAGAACATTTAAAAAGACCTATACATTTTGGTTTAATGAGTATGAAAAAAAATTCACTCAAGATGGTAGAGTTCACAAATTCAAATTAATTTTATATTAACTAAATTATTCTCTATTAAATGGAGATGAATGAAGCTGGTCCATCTCAAACAAACTCATCAATAAATGTTATACAATATGTTAAATGTAATATCTGTAATGCTGATTATAATCCAATTGATAATCATGATTGTTTCAGTAAAATAACTGTTAAAGATTTATGTGTAATATGTAAAAATAAAAATATAAAAGGGTATTCAAAACTAAAGAAATCTGACCTAGTACATAAAATTAAAACACATTTCAATATAAAACCTACACCATCACCAAATAATATTCAATTGGAAGATCTCCGATTGTCTGAGTTAAACAACATAGCAAAATCAATAGGAATACAATATATTAAAAAGTATAAGAAAGCAGAATTAATTAATAAGATTAAAGATCAACAAAGGCAAGATGGAGAAATCAATAACATTTTGCTATTTGATGATGAGTTATTTGAAAGTCAAGATGGAGAAATCAATAACATTTTTCCATTTGATGATGAGTTATTTAAAAGTCAAGATAGAAAAAGAGTGCAAAGCGTAAAGTGTGATGTGTGTGGAAAATATTTTACGGAATCCCGTATGCAATCACATAAAGTACTCCATAATCCTGAACCAGGCTTTATTTTAGTAGAATGTGTTTATAAAAGTCGATTATTAACCTATCAGCATAATAATAAAGAAATGAATATAGACATAGAGACATATATGAATTTAATAAAAGAAAATGCAGTAAATGTAATTCAACACGCTTTGAGTATGCATAAGAATAATAAAATTAATTTAAACATGGAATGTAAATTTAAGAAAATAAAAGATCCTAATATAACAATGACCATTCCATTCCAGTTGGAAAATGTGATATTTAGAGAAGAGGATGATTTATCTCAATATTGGGATAATCAGAAGGATTTATTCATAGCAAGATGTGATGAAATGGAAGCATGCGGATCAGATTGGGTACTAGAATCTGTAATTTGTATAAGAATTAATATAAATAAATATAAACCATTAAGCGGGAAATCATATATTGAATTACCTAAATGGATTAAAAACAAAAAAGCCTGTGTTAATATAAAAAATAGTGACGACAAGTGTTTCATGTATAGCGTAATATCTTGCTTACATCCTGTAAGTTATAATCCATACAGAGTGTCTAAATATAATAAAGCGGAATATATAAATGAATTAAATTTTGAAGGAATAAGTTTCCCTGTTAAAATTCAAGACATACCAAAATTTGAGACACATAACAAAATAAATATTACTGTATTTAGTTATGAAGATAAAACATTTTACCCTTTATATCATAATAATAAGGATTTCTATGATAAGAATATCGACTTGTTATATTTTGGAAATAAAGAAAAGAACCATTATTGTTGGATAAAAAATTTGAGTGCGCTATTAAATAATCAACTAGAAATAAATAAAAGTAGAAAATATTTATGTAGAAGATGTTTGAATTATACTGCAAGAACTGAAGAATATTTGAAGAAGCATCAAGAAATTTGTTTTAGCAATGAACCATGTGTTCCAGTAATGCCTTCAATTAGATATGCTTGTAATAAGTGTGGAGACTCTAGTAATAATCGAAATGAGATAAAAGAGCATATGGAAAAATGCGCTGGAACTGATATATCGAAAAAATTTAAAACTAAAGGTTTTGTAGATAAGGATGGAATTATAACAATTAAACCAGTAACAAAATTTAAAAACATTCAAAAAATGCAAAGACATCCCTATGTAATTTATGCGGATTTTGAATCACTTTTAAAACCTATTCAAACATGCATGCCTAATCCTAAAAAACCGTATACAATTAAAAAACAATCACATACTCCATGTGGATATGGATTATATGTTAAGAGTATTAATGATTATGGTAATCCATTTCAAAGTTATAGAGGACAAAATGCTGATAAACACTTTATAAATTCAATATCAAATCACGCTAAAATAATTTATAAGTTATTAAAATCAAATAAGCCTATAACAAATATTGAAGAGAAAGAATATAAAAAAGCAAAAATATGTTATCTTTGCGAAAAAACATTTACAGTTAAAAACCCAAAAGTTAGAGACCATGATCATACTACTGGCAAATATAGAGGAGCGGCATGTAACGACTGTAATTTAAAGTATAAACAACCTATATTTATTCCAATTGTGTTTCATAACTTATCTGCATATGACTGTCACTTATTTGTTAAGAATTTAGGAGAAGATAAAAGTAACTTGAAACTAATACCTAACAACGAAGAGAAATATATTTCTTTCAGTAAGTTTCTAAAAATGGAAGAACATAAATATATTGAACTAAGATTTATTGACTCATTTAGGTTTTTAGCAAGTAGTTTAGATACTTTATCATCTAATTTGGAATCGGATCAAATAAGGGAAACGGCTAAATATTTTTCAAATAATGATTTAGATATTTTGTTTAGAAAAGATAAAAATAAGATAATTAGAAAAGGAATTTACCCCTATTAATATATGGATTCTACAGAAAAATTTGAAGAATTAAAATTACCACCAATAGATAAATTTTATTCTTCGCTAACAGCAGAAGGAATTTCACAAAAAGAATATAAACATGCACAAAAAATCTGGGCATATTTTAAAATTAAAAATTTAGGAGAATGGCATGATTTATACTTAAAATTAGATGTTTTGTTATTGGCTGATGTATTTGAGAATTTTAGAGATTTGTGTTTGAATAAAAGTTATGGATTAGACCCTGTTTGGTATTATACAACTCCAGGATTTGCGTGGGACTGTATGTTGAAATATGCAAAAATTGAACTGGAGTTATTAACTGATTATGAAATGTACATGTTTTTTGAGAAGGGAATTAGAGGAGGAATATCTCAATGTAGTAATAGATATGCAAAAGCAGATGAAAACACACAACTTGCTTATATTGACGCTAATAATTTATATGGTCATTCCTTATCACAAAAATTACCTCAAAAAGACTTTGAGTGGATGACTTCTAATGAGCTTCAAGATATTAATAAAATATTAGCGTCAGATCATGATACAGGATATGTTTTAGAAGTTGACTTATCATTTCCAAAAAATCTACACGATAAATTTAACGATCTTCCTCTAGCTCCAGAAAACAGAATACCTCCTGGTGGTAAAGTATCAAAACTACTTTGTCATTTCTATAATATAAATAAATATGTGATTCATTATAAAATATTACAGCTTTACTTAAGTTTAGGAATAAAAATTGATAAAATACATAGAGGTTTGAAATTCACACAATCGAATTTCATAGCACCATACATAGAATTTAATACAGTGCAAAGACAAAAAGCAAAAAATGATTTCGAAAAAGATTTTTGGAAACTAGTATCCAACGCAGTATTTGGAAAGTCCATGCAATCAGTTAGAAAGCAGCAGAATATAAAATTATATTCAGATGAGCAAAAATTACAGAAAGCAATAAATAAACCTAATTTTAAACGCAGAACAATATTTAGTGAAAATCTAGTAGCAGTTCATAAATATAAAACCAAGGTATTATTTAATAAACCTATTTATGTTGGACAGACCGTGTTGGATTTATCAAAATTATTAATGTATGATTTTCATTATAATGTAATTAAAGAAGAATTTAACGATAAAGTTAAATTATTATATATGGATACAGATAGTTTTATATATGAGTTCAAAAATACTGATTTCTATAAATTTATGGGGGAAAATTCCAATTACTTTGATACCTCTGATTATCCAAAAGATCACCCCCTATATTCTGACATAAATAAAAAAGTAATAGGAAAATTTAAAGATGAGTTAATGGGTAATAAAATATTGGAATTTATAGGATTACGATCAAAAATGTATAGTTACAGAACAAATTACTCAATTGAAAAAAAATTAAAAGGAATTAAGAAAGCCGTGTTAAAAAAAGAAATTAGTTTTGAAAATTTTAAAACATGCTTATTTGAACAAAAAGAATTTTATAATAAACAAACAGTAATTAGAAGTTACAAACATGATATCTTCACTGAAGAAGTAAATAAAAAATCTCTAAGTTGGAAAGATGATAAGAGATACTTACTAGAAAATTCTACAGATACATTGGCTCATGGACATTACGCAATTTCAGAATTAGTTGCTAATTAGAGAAATTCATCAATGTAGACGGTAATCGCAAAAACAGTTTCTCGCAAAAACAATTCAAAATATCTAAAATCTCTTCAAGCATTCGCGCATCGGCTAGCAACGCTCGTCATTTACATTCCACAATCCCCCCAAAATCAGGTGGTGGCCCCTTCTACAAGTACCGACTCCAAGTATATCAATTGGAAAATATAAACACAAGCAAAATCGATCTTTTTTTTTTTGCTTAAATTTTGTAGTCTTTTACTATTTTTTTTGCATCTCACAAATCTCCCAGTGCAGATGTTTTACCAGTAACAAAGAAGACTCTACTATTAAATATGGTTTTGGTAGTTGGTCTATTATGTTTTCAATATCTTGTGGTTGAGGGTTTATATGGTATATAGATGTTACATATTGTGAGTTTTATGGGGTAGTCAGTTTGGATTGCAATTACTTCCATGTCTGTTTGTAATTGGATTTCGTTAACATTTATTGTGTTTTTGCTTAGAATGGCAACTCCTCCTGCGGCATGTTCTTCGTAGTGCCTATCCTTCCTATATATGTCGTATGATTTGATGTTAAAGTGTTTGTTTTCCTGTAGTCTTGTCTCTTGTAGTGCGATGAAGTCAGGGTTATGTTCTATTATTAATAGTTGTAGTTCTTCTCTGTGTGTGTTAAGACTAGTACAATTCCACTGGATAGTTGTCATTATTATGATAATATAAGTTTTATTTGTTTGTGTGTGTGTTTTGTTTGTTTGTTTGCTTGTTTTTTTGTGTGTGTGTTTTTACTGTATTTAATTGGTTACTGGTGGTTGATTTTCAGTTGATTGTGTATCTGAGGGTACTGTGTCTGTTATATCACTGGATTTTGATAGTTGGATTGACTTTAGTTTGAGTTTCTTTATTATTCTTGTTAATTAAGTAGACAGCAAACAGTACGGACGTGTTTTCTATACTGCTCGCAAAAGTGAAAAATTATAATCGAGGGTGTTCCGCATACTAATACACATTTATATGTGTACTTAGAATGAGTGGTAAAACAAGAAGCTCCGCAGAGCTTAAAGCGCTTATAAACGAGCTATATAACAGCAACGAATTTACAGAGTTTAAAACATATCTCACCGAAAATATAGTTGAGAATGTAAAGAAATTCATACAAGAAGAAGCAAATGACAAGTGCCAAGTTATTTACAAATTAAAAGAGGAAAATGAATTACTAAAAGTGCAAATTAAAAGGCTAGAAAGTAAACTTCAATTTAAAGATGTTTCAAAAAATAAAAATATCGATACTAAACATCGCGACATAACTGCTCAAGACAAGCCAGCAGCGCCCGTAACTAGACAAGGTAATGAGACAAATTCGGTAGTAGAAATACCAGTGGCGGCGAAAGACAGGAATAGTACACCAGAGTTAATACTCTCATCTGCAGAAGCGCTAGGACAAGAAGAAAAAGAAATAGAATTCACAACAGTGAAAAGTAAAAAACGACGATCTTTTCCGCGTCCTAAGATAGGTGCAGCCAGAGAAGATAGATCTGGTGGTATTCTAGAAGGAGCGGGAAAACCGAAAAGAGCATGGATATATATTGGCAAAATAAAAAATAAGGACGCAACTGTAGATGATATAAAAGATTATCTAAAAATTGAACAAGGAGCAGATTTTGTAATAGAAAAGCTTGAAAATAGAGGTAACTATGCGGCTTTCAAGATAGGGTCACCATACGAACTATTAGAGAAGCTAATGGATGAAAATTATTGGCCACCTGGTGTATTGATAAGGAGATTTAATTTTTGGAAAAAGAATAACTTAAATAGAGCGAATAATTTTTTAGACACAGCCAGCGAACACAGATGTTCTATCAAAACGTACGGGGACTACGATCCAAATGTACAACATTCTTTGATACCGTATCGGGCCTAAATATTGATATAATAATTATTACGGAAACATGGTTAAACGACACAATTGCTAATGGCGAATTATGTGATGATCGCTATATTGTATATAGAAAAGACAGGTTATATAGTATAACGGGAAATACTAGAGGAGGCGGAGTCATGATTATATTAAAGAAGAAATATAAATCTACTTTATTAGGTAGTAGTTACAGTGCTTATTTTGACTGGATTTGCGTTAAAATAGTGATCAAACAAATAACTGTTATAATATGTAGTGTCTATATTCCCCCCGCTTCAAGTGCGAGTGCTTATAATGAACTACTAGAATCGTTTCAAAATCTAGAAACTAACTATGAACACGATTATTTTTTCATAATAGGTGATTTCAACTTACCAGAAATAAAAGACAGTGGTTTCAGTTTTAATAACAATATAAAAGACAAAGTTATTGGTGAACTTATGTCATTATTTAATTTATATTCTTTAAATAATGTGCAAAATATGAATGGATGTACACTAGACTTAATATTAAGTAATTTGGTGGAAGCGCAGGTTACGCTTAGCGACACCCCATTAGTGAATATAGACGTGTATCACCCGCCACTGGATGTGGTTTTTAATTTTGATAACCTATTCAGTGTCAGTAAGGATTTGTCAGAGAATACAAACTTAAAATATAATTTCAAAAATGCAGACTGTACTAAAATTTATACGCTCTTAGAAAGCTTAAAATGGGAAAACATTATTAACCAGCAAGATAGTAATTCAGCATTAAATAGTTTCTATAGTCAAATTTACTCTATATTCGATCAATGTGTTCCAAAAAAGTTACTTAAACAACGTAAATCTACCTTTCCAGTTTGGTTCACAATTATAATTAAAAGCAAAATAAAACAGAAAGAATACTATTTTCGTAAATTAAAGAATAAATGTTCAAAAAATTATCATTTCTATTCGAATGAATACAAAAAACTAAGGAAAGACATTAAAATATTAATTAAAAAATCTAAAGAAAACTATACCAAAGCAATTGAAAATGAACTGCTACATAAACCAAATAACTTCTGGTCATATATAAAAAATAAGCGAAAGAATACTAACATTCAGACCTGTTATTCGTATAATAATGTTGAAGTTACAGATGAGAAAGAAATAGTTAACAGTTTTGCAAATTTCTTTAAATCAGTATACAACAACTGTGAAATTGAAACAATGAATAATGAAACAACGTACAACACAATATTAAACGAATTGATAATTCATAGTGTTACTGAAGAAGAAGTATCGCAGTCAATAGAAGCGCTCAACGCTAAAGCATCTACAGGAGTGGATGATATTCCACCTTATTTCTATAAAGCATACAAAGACCTTTTACTAAAACCTATAGTAATAATATTCAACGTAGCGCTAAAACATAACTGCTTTCCGGAAATATTAAAACAAGGACGAATAACACCTATTTATAAGAGTGGTAATCCAAAACTGATTCAAAACTACAGGCCGGTAACTATTTTAACTGCGATGTCTAAAATTTTTGAAAAAATTTTGTTCAACAACATTTATGAGCACGTGACACCAGTGATAATCCCACAACAGCATGGCTTCGTTCGACAGAGGTCAACGATCATAAATCTCAGCAAATTTTGTCATGATGTGTCGGTACAATTAAATCAAGGTGTACAAACAGATGTCATATTTACTGACCTTGCCAAAGCCTTTGATAAGGTCAAACATGAACTGTTAATTAATAAATTGCACAGTGTTGGACTCAGTGAGAATTTAATTATTTTTCTAGAAACTTATTTAACAAATAGACTACAGTATGTTCGTTTTAATAACATAAATTCAGACTATTTTACTGCTGAGTCCGGAGTTCCACAGGGATCTATTTTAGGCCCTTTGTTATTTGTAATATTCATTAATGACATATCTCATTATATCAAATATTGCAATTTTCTACTCTACGCTGATGATTTGAAACTATATAGAGAAATATGTACTAGTAATGATATTCATCTATTGCAAGTGGATCTCAATGAACTTAATATGTATTGTAAAATTAACATGCTAAGTTTAAATATAAGCAAATGTAAAATATTGTCCATATGCAAAAGTAAAGCACCAATTGAATTTGATTACTCTGTAGAAAATACTAAATTAGATAGAGTGTGTAAATTTAAAGATTTAGGAATTTCAATATGTAATAACTTTACGTTTAACTTGCATACCGATGAAATAATCAATGATGGATATAGAATGTTAAGCTTTATACTCAGGTCTACTTCTGAATTTAGTGTAAATACATTAATTACTTTATATAATGCTTTTGTTAGATCCAAATTGGAATATGGGTCAGTTATATGGAATCCATTAACTAAGACAGGTACAAATAATATAGAAAAGGTACAAAAGAAATTTGTAAGAGCATTACATTGTAAAAAATCTGCTGTGTCCGCCACAGTACTTCCCCGATTATAAGTTTTAATAACTTACTTTCGTAACGCCGTTAATTTTATGCTTTATTCTGCAAAATTTAAATAAATTTATCATTTTTCCCCAAACTATTTAAATTGATACCAACTTCGGCATAATTTAAATACCATAAAAAATCTGATACTTATTCACTAAAAACTCACACTCGAAAATTTTAACCCGTCATAATATCTTATAGCCTTATAGAATATAATGCGGAAAGTAAAAACAACTGACCATTGTTTAAATGTTGTTATTGATTCTTCGACTAATATTTTTTTCCAGAAAACTTTAATTTGATAATACACTTGAACAAATTTGATTAATTTTTTGAGAAACAATAATTGATTATCGCATAAATGTCATTTTTTACATTTTTATTAAACTTATCTCCCCGAGAGCTTTAAATTGACACCAAACTCGGTATAATTTGAATAATGTATGATAAAAAAATTGACGATCAGTTAAAGCTTTAATTTGATACCACACACGATAGTATTTTAATAAAAATAAAATAAGATATGTTTATAAAGTTGGTACCACTGGTTGAATAAAAAAATTTGAGTAATTTTTTGAGAAACAATTGAAAATCGTATTAATGTCATTTTTTACATTTTTTAAAAACTTATCTCCCTGAGCGATTCAAATTGACACCAAACTCGGTATAATTTGAATAATTTATAAAAAAAAAACAATTGACGATCATTTAAATGTTATTTTTGTTTTTCTACTAGAATTATTTTCCCAAGACCTTTAATTTGATACCACACACGATAGTATTTTGATAAAAATAAAAAAGTTTTGTTTATAAAGTTGGTACCACTGGTTGAATAAAGCTCATTAACGAACTTGAAGTCAGATTTTGGCTCAAGATCTTAAATATAAAATTTCAGTCCAAAATTCCAACGCGTTTTTAAGTTATCCAACATCCAGACAGACTAACAGACTAACAGACCGACAGACCGACAGACCGACTTTTTTTAAAATTATGTTTTTTGGGTTCAGTAGGGTCTGAAACGTGAAGATTCACCAAAATCTCGAACTGTCAAAAAATCACGATTACAATACTTCCCTCTATTACATAGATCGGGGAAGTAAAAATATGAAGCATACCCATTTAAAATTTCATATAGTGACCAACTAAAAGAAACTAGTTTATTAACGTTAGAGGATAGAAGAAGTATAATTGAAGTAGTTTTCATATATAACTTAATTAATAATAATCTGGATGTTGGTGACTTATTACAGGAAATCCCTTTTAGAGTTCCTTATCGGCAACTTAGAAAAAGGGATGAAATATTTTATGTGGACAATAATAACTTGTCTCCACTAAACAAATGTTTGCAGACAGTAAATAAGTTTATGTGTTTAGATAATACAATTGATTTATGGCATTCTAAAAAAAATGTTATTGTAGTTAAAATAAGGGAAATATGTAAAAATATGTAACATGAATTATTATTTAATTAGCATTATTGCATGACTGGAGACATGTAAAAGGATGTATATCTGTATGTTCTTTCAGTTTAAATAAATTATTATTATTATTGAATATATGCTTCAATTTTCGTCCTTCAATTTTGTCGTGTATCTTTTCCAGCATTTCTGTTGTATCTGAAATTTCATTTGTGTAATCTTCTATGATTTCAAGAGGATTATTTGGTCCCAGTGCATTCTCTATGAAGTCTCTGAATTGTTCAAAGTCCAATGGGTATGAATCTATATTATCTTCTATTTCTTTCTTTGCCATTGCGAGAGAAGTATTGTACTCGTGTTCGCTTTTTGCGCTGTTGGTTCTTTTGGTTTTTCTTTTCTTTTTCTTTTTTGTTCGGTCAGAATTTCGTTTTGGATTATTGGATGATTGTGATGACATAGATTCGCTTCCTGATTCGAGGATGCTGTCTGTGTCATTCTCTTCGGTTTCTAGTTCTACCTCTGATGCTAAGCGTTTTAGTGGGGTGTTTATATTTTGGGTTGATTTTATGTTATTGTTTTTGCTTGAGGATGGTTTTTCAGTATTTAGATTTTTATTTGATGGTTTTTTGAAAATAGGGTTAACCAAGGAGCCTGTTTCAGGGATGGCTTGTTTATCATTTATTGTATTATTTATGGTTGTTGCTGAGTTTGTGTTATCTATTATGTGTGTGTTATTTTCGGTTAGTTCTTCTTGGTTTGATTTTGGTTCGTTATTTTGGGGAAGTTGTGTTATATAATTTGTTTGTGGTGATTCTTTAGGTGTGTTTTTGCATTTATATTCTGGGTGTCCTTTACTGTTGCATTTTTTGCATATTGTCACTTCAGTTGCAAGAAAAATGTACTGTTCAGTGTTTTCATGTTTTATACAGATTGTTTCTGGTACTTTATGTTTATCTGTTTCCGCAATGTATATCTGTCTTCGGAAACTAAGTACATGCTCGTATCCGGGTTCATGTATTCCGGCTCTTAAATAAGTAATTCTTGATAGTGTTCGTATATTGAGATCTTGTAGAGCTTGCATAATAATTTCTTCTGGTATTGATGGACATACATTTGATATTATAACTCTTGTAGGTGGTGTTACATATCTTCTTATGTTGGCTGAATGGTTTTGTACTTTAATTTTTTCCTTTGTAACCAGTTTGTCTACTAATGTTTTGTCTTTCAGAAATATGCAAATTCCTTGATTTGATAGTCGTGAGGCGTATAAGATATTTTCGGGGTTAATTATTTGTCCGATTGCAATAACATATTCTCTAATTGGTATTTCGTTAATTGCACATACTATGACTGCTTGGTCTTTCTTAGGATAATTTTTTGATATGTTTTGTATGAAGCGTGAATTTTGTTGGGTTCGTTGAGCGTAAGTCGGAGTTTGTGTTGGAGTCAGGTGTGATTCGTTAATTCCTCCTCCATCTGGCGGTACGTTGTCTAAATTAGACATGTTAGTGACCGCTAATTAACTGCTCGTTTTAGAATTGTGAAGGTTTTGCTATTTGTTCTTAGATGTCGTTAGTGGTAATTTAGATAATATCTACTTTGCCAATGCCAATACCAACGAGGATTAGTAAATTATAGGTTAAGAAAATTTCTTGATTTTGTTTTCTAGGTATTAGTACAAGCTTTTAGTGGATTTTATTTGTAGGGAAAGACGGATATCCAAATGGTAAGGATAAATTAAATTTATAATTGTTGTGGTATAAATACCTTGTTTGTTTTCTAGGTTCTAATCAGCTGATCGTACCTCTGTCACAAAACAATTTGATATATGATTTTATTTTTAAACATGTAAGTTTGTATACATTTATTGTTTGTTGATCTTGGGAATATTACTTAAAATACAACTTTTTTGTGAAAGATCCCATGTATGATCTGGTCCTGATATTCCAGCATCATTAGCATCTAAAAATGCGTCACGGACAAGAAGTGAAAGTAATTGTTTTTTTTTTAATATATATATATATATATATATATATATATATATATATATATATATATATATATATATATATATATATATATATATATATATATATATATATATATATATATATATATATATATATATATATATATATATATATGTTTATTGTCCTTTCGTAAAAATACAGGTGATAACAATTATTACAGTTTATGTTTCGAATGGTAGGTACATTCATCACTATAATCCTATATTTAATTTTACATTTTGTTTTGTATTTGATCTGATTGTTTATTTATTTTGAGAAAAAAGACATAAAAACTCAAACCTTAAAATTACTTGTGTATAAAATTATAATTTTGATTTATGGTGACATTAACAAATGTTTAGTTCTCTTATGTTAGAGTAATTGTTTAATCCTATCATATACAAAAGCATATTTCTGTTAATTTTAATTTTAAGCAAATAGTTACTAATCAATTATATAAGACGAGACTCGAGAGTCTCGTCGAGACTTGATATCCGGTCTCGTCTCGGTTCGAATTTGTAGTCGAGAGTTGCCTCATGGTCTCGTCTCGATTTTCTCGACAAGACGAGACGAGACCGAGACTAGTCTCGACTCTCGCGGCAACACTATATAATACCAAACTGCAGTTGCGGTATTTGGTTCCTCGTAATTTAATTAGGATATTCCGTTACATTTTAGAAAAATATATTACTTATTGATTCAGTAAAGTAGGACCAAACTTTGAGAGCTCATTTCTCGAAAATTAAAAGAGATACCAAAGCGCGGTTTACGACACTGAATTTCTCGTAATTTAATTTAGAATTTATAAAACAATATAAAGTAGTTAACGTTAGTTTTTTGTACCTAAATAGATTGCGATTTTCTTCACAAGCACAAAATGTAAATACTGCTCTTAATATTACATAAATTTTATTTATCTATAGTTATAATTTATTGTTTTCTATTTAAATAGAACAAAAAATAGTATGGTGTCATAGTTTTAATATTCTTTGTATTTCGTTCTACTTCTATTTCACAAATAAAATATTGGATCTAATCTTTGAGAGCCCATATCTAGATAACATATCAATGTGCGGATTGCGGCATTGAATATTCTCGTAATTTGATTAGTATTATCAGCTACGTTTTAGAAGTTAGCTGAAGTCTTAGCTGCTTAACGGCTTTTGTAATTGAGTTACAGTTTTAAAGCCAACAAAAATTATACAAAGCGGTTAATTTAGGTTATATAAAATAACCAATACCAATTTTATGATAGATTATAATATAGGTAATAATGACAACGGCTGGACAACAATTTGTATATCTATCTAAATAATGTCACTTTATTTTTACAAATAAGGATTTTTTAAAATAACGTCTGTAAAGCTATTCAAAATAAAATTAAAGGTATGTGCGTATGTGTTGTGTGTCCGGGTTATGTAAGATATTTATATTAACGAATGTTGTCTGATTAACTATTATGTATATTTGTTGGAATGTTTGTTGGCATTTATAAATAAATGATTATTGGGTAATAGCCGAATCTTTGCAAGTAATTTATTATTTCAATTTATTATTTCAGTATGAGTTTGATTGTGATAGAGTGCAGACGTATATTGAAAGTGTTAGTGAATTCTGTGGAAGTATAGGCACAACATAGATAACGTTCGTCACATCTAAGGTAAGGAACCACATTATCAATTAACTAGTGTAGATTATTATGGTTGCGTGATGGTGGGTCCCACGCTGGAATTAGTGGATTCTGAGTGAGTCCAGGCTGAGTGCCGAATGAGTGGATTCTGAGTGAGTCCTGGCTGTGCCGAATGTATGGGATTCTGAGTGAGCCCAGGCTGAGTGCCGAATGAGTGGATTCTGAGTGAGCCCAGACTGAGTGGATTCTGAGTGAGTCCAGGCTGAGTGCCGAATGTGTTGGATTCTGAGTGAGTTCTGGCTGAGTGCCGAATGTGTTGGATTCTGAGTGAGTCCTGGCTGAGTGCCGAATGTGTTGGATTCTGAGTGAGTCAAGGCTGAGTGCCGAATGAGTGAGATTCTGAGTGGGTCCTGGCTGTATGTTAAAGGTATTGGTTCAGGGCGACCTCTTGCTGAGTATTGAACGTACGACGAGAATGAAAACGAATTTGGCATGATTGGTGAATTTGATGATTGGTGTTATGTATGTTATGTCAGAATGATTGAGTAGCGTAAGTCATTAGATGGCATGGATATTTAGTATCGTACAAATTATAATATAATTCTTGACTTTTAAGTTTTTAAAAACAATACTTTATTGTTTAAACTAAGTTTACAAATTACATTAATATAATAATATGAAGAATAGTGAATACGTTTATACGGATAAGAGACGATTGCTCTCTGATTCATTTGTTTATATTATTGATATATATATAACTCCTCCCTTCTAAAATGGAGCTTTATCTTCTGAATTCTGAAGGTCTGACAATTTTATTTCAGGTTCTACCTTTTGTTTTCTTAACTTAACAATTTTAATACATTTTCTTAAAATTATTAACAATATAATTATTACAATAATAGATATGATAATTGAATTAGTAATTTGGTGATTATTTTCATTTACATTTATGTTCTGAATTTTTGGAATTTCATTTATCATTATTTCTTGTTTATTAATTTGTTTTAATTCTAGCGTTTTGTTACTAAACTGTTTATTGTCTAATTTAAAATTAGTATTTTCAAATATAATTTCTTTATTATAATATGCGTAATTTTCAAGCATTATAGTTATTAATAGCACAATTTCTGTTTGTTATAAATTTAAATATTCCATTAATAGTTTTGTGTTTTTGATAATCTTTACAAATTATTTCTAAATTTTGTTCTTTGCTAGCAGCAATTACAACAATATTAGAATTTTCAATTTTGAATACAGCAAATGAATCATATAACCTATGATACATACATTCTTGGTTTTGTTGATATTTAATTATATTACTTAAGCATTTATTTACTTCTAAATAGTTTGTTTTACAAAAATACTTATTTTTTATTTCTAATACAATTATTTGCTAGAATTAATTTATTATTCTTTTCAATTATCAACTCTTTGTTATTATCAATCATAAACATATCTTTATTTATATAAGTTGGGATTGGGGTGATTTGTAACAATTTATTGGGATTATTTTCATAAGTTGGTATTTCAATTGAATATTCTATCATATTGTCTTCTAATTTACAATGGCTTGTTATTTGCATAGAGATATCCCAAAAATCTAAATTGGAAACTTGTTTCACAATTTTTTGTAAATCTTCTAAGTTTATAATTGATGAATGAATTTTGTTTAAATTACAAAAGGTTAAGCTGGTTTCAATTTCTGCTATGATTTCTACTAGATTAACAGTTAATAAGATTAATTGATTTAAAATATCTTTTATGATCATTATATTTTGCCAATTACTATTTTCTTTTATTATTCCTTCAATCCATAATATTCTTGTTTTTAATTTATCTTCATTATGTTTTATATTTTCAAGTTGTGTATTGAATTTGGAAATAACTTCTTTATTTAATCTAATAGTTTCTAAATTTTGATTCTCTAGAATTTGTTGATTTTTCTTGATTTTATTAAATAGTTCATCATAACGTTGTCCGTCAGAAGCATCTAAATTACCGGTTATTACTTTGATTATATTTCCTAGTCCATTTATCAAACCTCTTTTTACTCTTCTTTTATTAAGAATAGTAGCTATTTTTCCTTCAAGTCTATTACAGTTAAACTCTAAAATATTAATATATGTTTCTAATTCTTTTTTATATTTATTATTATCATTATTAATATGAATAAACAAGTTATTTTTATGTATTTTAATTTTATCATATTCTAAAATAATACTAGTAAGATTATATCTATAATAACTATACTGTGAATTAATATAAAGATATACATTTCCTAAATCTAAAATATTTATTCCTGGATTATTATTAATTTCTTCTAATTCGTCTAATCCGTAGGTGCATCTGAAACAAATAGTCTCGGTTTTTTAATTTTGTCTATCTTATGTCTTTTATTATCATTTATTTTAATTACACCTAAATTAGGATTATAATTTTCAACTTTATGGATTTTAAATAAAGGTTTCTTTATTTTCTGGATTCGTCTTTTACCTTCTTTGATTAATACGTTCTTAGGAATATTTGCTGGTAAATTATTCTGTGGATTATATCTTTTATTTTTCTCTATTTGTAAATTCTCTTTAACTTTATTTTGAATTATTTTTAATTTATTTTTATATTCAATAAGGTAATCTTCATTTGTATTTTTAATTTCAAATGGATTTTTACTTTCATCTTTTCCGAATAATATTTCTACAGGTGGTATTTTAGTTGACTGGTTAATTGAATTGTTATAACCTATTAATGCAAATTTAATTTTGTTTTGATTGGTTTCATTTTTAAATTCCGGTCTTTGATTTAGTATTCGTAAATGTTCGATAATTGTAGAATGGAATCTTTCTATACATCCATTACTTTTAGGATTATCCACACAAGTCATGTGAATTTTAATATTATAAATTTTGAGTAGGTTTTTAACTAAATTGTTATTAAATTCTGTTCCCGAATCATGAATTATTTCGTCTGGGATTTTATAATTATTAAAGTACTTTATAAGTTCATCTACAATTGTAGTAGCATTTAAATTTTTTAAATAGTAGATTTGTGCGTATTTAGAAAACTGATCTATTATTGTTAAATATTTTTGTTTCTCTAAAGTTAATGTGTCAACGTTTATTATTTGGAAAGGCTTATCTGGAGTTTTTGTTAAGTTGTCATTAATTTGATACGGATGTCTTTCATATTTATTTGATTGACATATTTCACAATTATTTATATATTTTTGAATATCTTGATACATGTTTGTCCAATAATACTTTTGTTTGAGTTTTTGATAGGTTTCTAGAATTCCTCGATGATTCGTTTTTCCTAGATGATAATTTGTTATTATTTCAATTTGATTTTCTAATGATTCAACATCTTCTAATAAATGTTCGCATTTTATTAATTCGTAGGAATTTCTCACAAAATTTTGTTGTAGTACATCATTAAATTTTAAATGTAAATCTTTTTCGAATAAACAATAATATTTACAATTTGGGGCTAAATAATTTTTAATAAAGTCTTTAATTTCTGACTCTAAATTATTTTTATTTAATTTAATTATTAATCTCTGTTTCTGTCTATTGAATAGTCTATAAATTTCAACTTCTGTATCTTTATTATGTGTAGAAATAATTAATTGATTTTTACCTAAATTTATTGCTATTTCTTTATAAGTAACTCCGTTTAATTCGTTTTCGTCATCAGAGTGTACAGTTTCTGAATCTGTATCATTTACTTGTGGTATAATACTATCATTATCATTAATATAAATTTCATTTTCAATTATATGAATATAAATTTGGATATGAGTTTCATTAAATATTTCTTTAATTAAATTTTTAATTTCATCGTAATTTTGTTTGTCTAAACCACAACTGATTTTGGACATGTGTAATTCATAAATATCATTTTCTATACAGTAGTCTTTTAATTTGATCAGACATTTTTTAATATCTGGAATATCTGGTTTTTCATAATATATTTCTTTTGTTATTAAGTGAAATAAGATATTATTTTTATTTATTGGTTGTGTATACATTTCTCCTATATTTTTATTTTTACTTTTTAAATAATTTCTACTTTGGAATTTATTTTCAATTTGTTCTGCAAATCCTTTGCCTAATTTCTTATCAGATGAAATACAATGAACTAAATTATAATATTTATCAAATATATTTTCATTAGTTTCTATAATTCTAAATTTTGGTTTTATTCTTGATAATGCATCTGCGTTGCTATTTAAATTGCCTTTTTTATATTCAATTTCAAAATTATACTCGTCTAGTTTAATTTTCCATCTCATTAATTTAGAATTTGGATCTTTAAGAGACATGAGCCAAACTAATGGTCTATGATCTGTTCTGATTTTAAATTTTGTTCCGTATAAATATGGTATAAAGTATTTTGTTGACCAAACAATACTTAATAGTTCTTTTTCTGTAGTTGAGTAATGTATTTCATGTTCATTTAATGTTCTAGATGCATAAGCTATGGGTAAATCTTTTCCATCATAATTTTGACTAAGGACAGCTCCAATTGCATAATTACTAGCGTCTGTAGTAAGTATAAATTGTTTAGAAAAGTCTGGGTATTGTAAAATAGGTGAATTAATTAATAGTTTTTTACTTTCTTCAAAACTTTCACGATAGTCTTTATTATTTATATCAATTGAATTATTTTTCTTTAAACATTGTGTTAATGGTTTTGTTAGTTTTGCGAAATTTGGAATAAACTTTCTATAATATCCTAGTAATCCTAAATAAGTTTTAATTTCTTTTGGTGTTTTCGGTATTAGATATTCTTTTACTGATTTAATTTTATTAGGGTTTGGTTTTACGCCTTCTTCCGAAACAATGTGACCTAGGTATGCCACTTCTTTCTTAAGAAATTCAGATTTATCTAATTGTATTTTTAAATTATGTTCTTTGAGTTTTTGAAATACTTTTTTAATATTATTTAAATGTTCTTGTAAACTAGTACCTAGAATAATTACGTCATCTAGATATACTAAACAGATTTTATTTATATAATCACGTAAAACATAATTCATAAGTCTTTGGAATGTAGCAGGGGCATTTTTGAGTCCAAATGGCATTCTAGTGAATTCGAAATGACCATGTTCAGTGCTAAAAGCTGTTTTTGGAATACTATTTTCTTGCATTTGTATTTGGTGAAAACCTGAAGCTAAATCTAAAGTTGTATAGTACATATTTCTACCTAATTTATCTAAAACGTCTGTTATATTGGGAATTGGAAATTTATCATCTATCGTTTTTGTGTTTAATTTTCTATAATCTATTACCATACGAAATTTACGTTTTCCCGAAGCATCTAATTTTTTCGGTACCATCCACACTGGTGAACTCCATGGTGAATAGCTTTCTTGTATAATTCCATCTTTTAAAAGTGTATTTACTTGTTTTTTAATTTCTTCGCGATAACATTCCGGATAACGATAAGATTTTGAATAAACTGGTGTATCATCAGATGTTTTTATTTCATGTTTAATAGCTGATGTGTGAGTCAATGCTTGATATTCTTTTGGAAATAAATCGATATATTCTCTAATAACTGCCATTAATTTATATTTTTCTTCACTATTTAAATGTTCAGCACGGATTTTAATTTCATTGGTTTCAGTAAAATTGACTTCATTTTTATTATAGTATTGTAGTTTAAATAATTTATTTTTAATTTTAACCGAATTATTTTCAAAGTCTAATTTAATTTTTAATTGTTTTAATGCTGGTGTTCCTAATAATACATTGAATTCTGTATGAAAATTAAATAAGTAACATTTAATTTCGATATTTTCAATTATTAAAATTATGAATTGATTCCCTGTAGTTTTACCTAAAGCTGTTGTAAACGAAAATTGTTCTTTATAAATTTTGAATCTATTCATGTTTTGTTTTACAAAATTTTCACTAATTAAATTTATTGACGATCCTGAGTCTAGTAAAATGTTGAAATCTCTTATTTTTAGAAATGGTAATTTACTATTACAATTTATGTTTAAGTTTTCTCCTGTAAAGAGAGGCTTGTAATGTCTAAAAAATTATTTTCTTGTGTCTCAAAATTTTCAAAGTTATAATCAGTATCATTTTCATGATATTCGTCATAATTTTCAAAAGTTTCATTATTTTCAAAATTTTCTATATCTTCGATGGGCTTCTGATAATCATCGTTATGGTATAGTTCTTCAAATACATAATTTTGATTTGGTTTATTTTGTGATTGGAAATTTTGTCTTTGTTGGAAATTTTGTCTAGTTTGAACTGACATTGGGGTTGGATTTATATTTTGTGCATTTGCTTTTTGTTGATGTGGAGCAAATCTTTTGTTTTTTATAGGTCTATTATTTTGGAAATTAATAGGGCCTGTTGGAAATTGTTGAGTTAAATTTCTATTTTGATATGGGTTTGAATTTGAATTACCTGGAAATTGTCTAGGTTGGTTAGCTAATAATCTGTGATTATTATTAGTATTTGGTTTAAATGTTGTCTGGGTGTTCTTTAAATATTGAAAGTCATTTTGTAGTAATGTTTCAATTTCATTAATGTTAGCTGGATTTCTAGTAGCTAAATTATTTCTGTACGGGTCTCCGACAGTGGAAATAAAATTATTAACTATTAATTTTTCGATAAATTCTATGATGTTAGTTTTTTTATCTACATCATCTTCTTCGATTCCTAATCTCGATTTAAAAGCTATAAATTTTTCTTTTGTGACTTCTAATAATTTATATGGATTCTTATTTTGAATTTTTAGTAAGTCGTTAATAATAGTTGTAGAATTAGTCTTATCTTTGAAATTTCTAGTTAAGTGAGCTCTTAGATCGTTCCAAGTAGGGAAATCTAAATCTTTGATGTTCTCTAATGCTTTGTCAGTAATTTTACTTTTAATGTTGAGGAATGATATTGTTTTATCATACTCATCTAGTGGTGGGTTGAAAGTACCAAATAGGTCTTGTACTGTATTTACAGCGTTTATAAATATTGTTAATTTATTTGGGTCGCCATTATAAACTGGAATTGAGTTTAATGCGAAATTAATTTTATTGGTTCTATCAGCCATTTTAATTTATTTTAAATTATTTGGGAAATGATAGAATACTTTTATAATAATATATTAAAATGTACTTACTGTATTATGCTTATTAATAACAGTATACTAATTATCTTCATTTGAAGCTGCACTTCACTTAGTTGAATGTTGCACTTCAGTTGGTTGATCTGTTGATCGATTAATTGATGTTCTCAGTGAACTGATGATCGGTTGATTGGTTGGTTGGTTGGTGTTCTCAATGAACTGGTGTTCTCGATGAACGGATGTTCGCAATGAACTTGAATGTTAACGATCACTGGCACTACACTTGGTGGCTTCTGTGTGAACGGAATCGTTCTTATGTTAACGATCACTGGCACTACACTTGGTGGCTCTAACTTCTTCTATGTTGTTTTCACGTTGAAGTTGATCCTGGTACTACACTTGGTGACACTTTTGGATACTTCTACGTTGATGTTTAATTTTTAGGTTTACCAAAATTAACGTTTGAAAACGACCGTGATTTCGTTTTCACGAATTAATTACTTTGCTTGTAATTTCGACGAAACACGTTTCTGGCAATCCTACCGACTGCGCCAATTATAATATAATTCTTGAATTTTAAGTTTTTAAAAACAATACTTTATTGTTTAAACTAAGTTTACAAATTACATTAATATAATAATATGAAGAATAGTGAATACGTTTATACGGATAAGAGACGATTGCTCTCTGATTCATAAGAATCTCCTTTTATATGAACTGATTAGTCCTGTGACTAACTATGGCGTGATCTTTAGAACAAAGGAAGATAAAGCGTAGTTAGTCATTTGTTTATATTATTGATATATATAACTTACACGTCAATAAAAATGTTATTATCTTGATTATAATTGACGTTATTAAAAAAGACACTGATAAATTTGTATATTTTTTTATGTTAGCAATTAATTAAAAAAAGTCAATAAATTTGAGATCATTGCGTCAGAAAGTGCTTACCGGAAAGCTTCAAAAACGACGATTTTCACTGGAAATTTCTGACGGTGCTATGATCTCAAATTTATTGAATTTTGTTTTATTTATTGCTAACATCAAAATAAAAAAATATTAGTTTTTTTAATTACATCAATAATAGGTAATCAAAATAATAAATATTTTTTTGCTCGATTGGTCTTTTTTATCAACTTGCCATATGCCTGTTTCCAAGACGGTATGTTGTTCTTACCGGTTGCTAGGCTAAACAAAACGGCATGTAAATTTTGTTTCAGCATTACTTACTACTCGTAATTATGAAGATATTAATATTTGCGTATTTTAAAATAAAATTTGCTTACTCCAATCGTGCAGAAGTAAATAATATAACCATCACGAACGTTAAAGAATTACCGAAGTCAATAAAAAAAATTATTATAAATTTGAGATCATAGAAATTTCCAGTAAAATCGACGTATTTGAAGCTCTCCAGAGCGCTCTTAATGGAACATCGATTTGGTATTTTATTATCTATTCTATTATTGAAACGACCGATATGAAGTTTAAATTGATTAGGTACCTATAGGAATAAATAAATTCATCAATAATCTGTAAAACTTTATTACACCGAATTCTAGTCACCATTATTCGATTATCATACTACAGAAAATGCGTCAAATATTATTATTATTATTAAATATAAATGTCCAACAGGCACAAAGGCGCAATAACAGGACATACAAAAAATTGTACAGAAAGTAACAATTGTTAAAAAAATAAATATGTATTCACAATCTTAAAGATTATAATAATAAACGGTTTGACTTGTTTATCAGAAAAGTAAACTTGGCGTACGAATAACGGAACACATCAACAGCTGAATACAAATTTTGATAAATTAAGCACATTCTATAAATTGGAGAAGTTAATAATGTATTTGAGCGGGGGGTTGGCAGGTAAAAAGTACAGCGCGTTCTGGTTGTATGGAAACTGAAAAGGGAGAGGGAAGTTGGATCGTCAACTAAGCCATGGATTAGTTTATGGAGGTAAGTCACAGATATTATTTCGCGCCTTTCTGACAGACTCTGGAAATTAAACATTTCAAGTAGTTGATTATAACTTGTAGACCAGGCAGGATATATTCCAAAGTCTCGAAAATAGATATACTTTAAGAAACGTTTTTGAACTACTTCAATATGGTTTTTGTGTACTTCGTAGATGGGGTTCCATATAGTCCAGGCGAACTAGAAAATTTTTATATGGGCTCGGCGACAAAACTCAAAGAAAATTTTTTTTTTCATAGGAATGTTGTAATTGACTTCAACATACTAAAAGTCCCCATCGATCCGCCTTGTGCTGTCCACCATCTTGAAAAAATGGTGGAACAAGACGACTTTTCTCCGGTTTTTTGCAATTATCTCGAAAATGGGTAATTTTAAGCAAAAATCCCTAATACCAAACAGAAAGAGCATGAAATTTTCTTCAAGATAGTCCCATTTGTTTTTACTGTATTCATACAGATTTTGAAAAAATCGTAAATAAATATTTTTATAATTCTAACAATCTAAGCCGATTTGATTAAATCATGATTTTTTTCTCATATTACACAAAAACGGCTGTAATTTATTAACGGATAATAATTTCGAATTCGGGATTTCAGTATTTGATTCTTAACATATTTTTCTATAATAATTATTTCATAATAGACATTTTAAGACGCCAGTTTCGAAAAAATTTAAACATATTTTCAAAATCATAAAAATGTATTTTAGTCACTTCTTTTAAATTTTGTGTTTAATTTCTGTCCGGATTAAGATATTGACTTCCGGTCTCAGGCACACTAATTTTTAATCATTTTTATACTACGCAAAATTATTTAAAAATTTTCAAGGGCCCTGATTAAGTTGAAATTTAAAAAATTTGTACACGGGAAAATTAAGAAATTTTAGTATTTTTATTATTAAATATGATTAATCACCTGTAATTTCTGAAGTAATTGAGATATCGATTTGCGGTTAGCGGCATTGGATTTTTCGAGTTTTTTTCAATAAATCAAAATGATTTCTAAACTTAAAATGGTTTGAATCATATCGAATTTTTAAGATTTTCTTGGAGAGAGATCAATAAAATTTTAATATATTTTTTAAAAGTTGTACTTAAATAACTGTTTTTCCTGAACGGACAAAGATATTCACATTCAGTTTTCAGCATCATATTTTTGAAACATTTCTTTCTAAGATTTTGAAAGCCGGAAGTCAATATCTTAATCTGGACAGAAATTAAACACAAAATTTTAAGGAAGTGACTAAAATACATTTTTATGATTTTGAAAATATGTTTAAATTTTTTCGAAACTGGCGCCTTAAAATGTCTATTATGAAATTATTATTATAGAAAAATATGTTAAGAATCGAATACTGAAATCCCGAATTCGAAATTATTATCCGTTAATAAATTACAGTCGTTTTTGTGTAATATGAGAAAAAAATCATGATTTAATCAAATCGGCTTAGATTGTTAGAATTATAAAAATATTTATTTACGATTTTTTCAAAATCTGTATGAATACAGTAAAAACAAATGGGACTATCTTGAAGGAAATTTCATACTCTTTCTGTTTGGTATTAGGGATTTTTGCTTAAAATTACCCATTTTCGAGATAATTGCAAAAAACCGGAGAAAAGTCGTCTTGTTCCACCATTTTTTCAAGATGGTGGACTTAGCACAAGGCGGATCGAAGGGGACTTTTAGTATGTCAGTTAGGAAGTCAATTACAACATTCCTATGAAAAAAAAAATTTTTCTTTGAGTTTTGTCGCCGATAGATGCTAGTTCGCCTGGACTAATATAGGAGAGCAGTGTATTCCAATTTTGATCTAATGAAGGTGTAGTAAAGCGTATAAATGGTGTTTAAGTCCCGAAAAGGTCTACTATTTCTTATTATGAACCCAAGCATTTTCAGTGAGGAATTGTAGATTGTATTGAGATGCACTTTAAATGATAGTTTAGGGTCAAACACAACGCCTAGATCCTTGATCTCTTCAGTGCGACTCAAAGTGGTGTTATCAATAGTGTAATTGAAGCGCAAAGGTGAAGCAGATTTAGAAAATGACATTACCTTGCATTTACTAATATTCAAGTGTAAGTTGTTTAAAGTACACCAAGATGGCAGGTTATCAAGATTACGTTGTAAGATATGGTAGTCGAGTGAAGTGCGAATAATTGTAAAAAATTTAAGATCATCGGCGAACAGAAGTTTATCGCATCTAATGAAATTTACTATATCATTTACAAACAGAATAAAAAGTAGGGGACCAAGATTAGATCCTTGTGGAACCTCAGAGGATGCAGTAAAAGGCAAGGAGGTGGCACCGGCATATTGGACGCAGATCTGTCTGTCAAGAAAATACGAGGCAAGAAGTTTGACAAGAGATGGAGATAAGTCTTAAGTTTATTAATTAAAATACCATGGTCTATCCTGTCAAATGCCTTGGCAAAATCAGTGTAGATGCAATTCACTTGTCCTTTATTTTCTAGTGCATTGGAAACAAAATGTGTGAAGTACATAAGGTTGCTAGTAGTGTTTTTTTTTGACATAAAACCATGTTGAGAATCAGAGATGAAGATTTTAACTTTTGGATAAATGGCAGTGTTAAAATTTAAATAAAGTTAATTTTCAGGAGTCATAAATTTGAAAGCTATTTATTAACATTCCAACATTTCTCAATATGAAATTAAGAATAATTCAAAGAGTATGCTTCAGTGGTGGTTAATGATGAATTGTGTGGTGCTTCAAATTTCCTAAAATTCAAATTAATTGAATATCATTATAGTTCAAACCTTTATAAAATGAATTTACTTTGTATTGGCTCCTTCTTTTGGGAATATTTACTTTATTTGTAATAATTATTTATCTTTCTGGTTTCTGCAATACATTGAGTTGCAATTTTTTAAATAAATTTTTTTGACAACTTATGTTCTTTTTTATTTTTCTGAAGCCTACTCTTTTTTAATAAATATAATATTTTATTTTTTGTTAAACAGTATTTTTGTCCGCAACATTCTCCTCCCCAATAAGTCGATGCAGTCTTTTAACGGCTTACTTAACATCCAATACTGCGAGCTTGACAGCAGGTCTTGTGAACGTACCATGTGCAGTGCGAACTATTGCACTTCTTACCTGACCATCTTTTGACCTCATAACTTCTTTAATAATTCCTTTTGGCCATGTGTTTCTTGGATTATTCTGGTCTATTATAATAACGACATCACCAACCTTTAAAGGACTTGTCCGTGTAAACCATTTTGTACGTCTAGTTAACGTTGGGAGATATTCACGTAACCACCGTTTCCAAAATCTTTGAGCGATTGCTTGTGACAATCTCCAATCATTTTTTAAAGAGGAACCATCCCCATGAAATTCCACTGGTGATTTACTTCCATTTGATGACCCTAGCAAGAAATGATTTGGTGTTCTTCAGAGTCTAAGGGGATATATGTCAATGGTCATGAATTAACAATAAATTCAATTTCTTTGAGCGCGCTTCTTAAAACTTCACATGTCGGGTTTTTTATCTGTAACGCTTCAGATAAATTTGATTTTACTGTTCGAATTAACCGTTCCCATGATCCGCCCATGTGTGGCGAGGCTGGTGGAATAAATAACCATTTGATCTTTGGTGAAAATTCAGTAAGTAAATTTTGATCGATTTTCATAATTTCTCTGAATAGTTCATTCTTTGCTCCTCGGAAATTTGTTCCATTATCGGAATAAATCTCATTTGGACATCCACGAGTAAATATAAATTCTTTTAGACATTGTATACACGAGTTTGTTGATAAATTGTTTGCTATTTCAATATGAATAGCACGGATTGTCATGCAAGTAAATAGTACTCCCCACCGTTTTTCTTTTCTTCGTCCAATCACTACTTCTATTGGACCAAAGTAATCAATCCCTACATAAGTAAACGGTTTACAGAAGGCTGCCAGACGGGATTTTGGCAATTCACTCATCTGTGACATTTTTGATGTTACTCTTGAATTTTTGCATTTTTGACAAGTATTCTTTAGCTTCTTTATACATACGCGTAATTTGGGCATAAAATATTTTTGTCGTATTTCATTTACTACAACTTCATTATTTCTGTGATGATATGTTTGATGATAATGATTAATTATTAAATTCGTAATTACATGTTTTCTAGGTAATATTATTGGCCTTTTTGTATCAATAGGTACACCATCAGCATTATCAATTCTTCCGTGAATTCGTATAACTCCGGATTCTAAATAAGGATTCAAGTTGTGCAGATTACTTGTATTATCTAATTCATTATTTGTATGAAGAGTTACGATCTCGTCTGCATAACAATCCCACTGCGCTTTTCTATACAGTATAATTTCTGCCTCATTTATTTCTTCAGGTAATATTGGCCCAGATATTGGTTCTGTTTTATTTTTCTTAATAAGAGTCATAAACTTAATTACAGCTCTAGTGAAATAAACTTGTGCTCTAATTAACCGTTTCCAATTAGATAAATTATGTATATTTGGACAAATTGGTTCATAAATTTCTACTCCCACATGAACCAAACATTCTCGAAGTTCGTTATCCACCTTCAGACCATCTTGAAAATTGTTCACAGGCCAATCTTCTTCAGATTTGAACAGAAAATCTGGTCCAGCGAACCATTGACTTGTAGACAAAGGTAGTGGTGATTCTTTCCATTTCGTGGCTTCATCAGCTATGTTTTGAATTGAAGGTATCCATCTCCATTCAGTTACATTTGTGGTGTCCAAAATTTCACCAATTCTGAGTGCAACAAATTGCCTGTACTTCCTAGCATCAGATTTTAGCCATTGAAGTACTGTTTTTGAATCTGTCCACATAATTCTCTTGGCAATTTTGATGGAATGGCCTTCAAAGATTGAATTTGATAGACGGGCTCCTAATACCGCTGCTTGTAATTCCATTCGGGGAATTGAAATAGGTTTTTGTGGAGCTACTTTTGTTTTTGAGCCTACCAATGCACAATGTACTTCTTTCTCATGTTCAATTCTAAAATATGCTACAGCTGCATATGCGTTTTCACTGGCGTCTACAAATACATGAAGTTGTACCGAATGTGTATTGTTTGATTTTATGTAGCATCGTGGAACTTGCAGTTTTTCTATATCCCATAGCTGTTCACACCATTTTTGCCATTTTACGTATGCTTGTTTTAAAATTTTTTCATCCCAGCTTATTGATGATCGCCATATTTCTTGAAGCAAAATTTTTAAATGAACAAGAAAGCTTGAAAGGAGTCCTAGAGGATCAAATATGCACATTAACGTTCTTAAAACTTCTCGTTTTGTTGGGTATCTAGAGCCATCTAAAATGTTCATATTATTTATGTTCATATATTTTTGTCGATTTATTTTGAATATAAAGACGTCTGTCGATGTGTTCCATCTCATTCCAAGAATTTTACCCTCTTCTTCATTAATAGTTTTTGTAATTAAATCAGAAGCTTGACCTATTTCTACTAGTGCCCGTTTTGAATTTTACATCCAATTTTTTATTTCAAAACCACCTTGTGAATGTACAAAACGGACCTCGTTTGTAATTTGTATAATTTCATCTTCTGAATTAAAACTGTCTAACCAATCGTCTACGTAGTGGTTTTCTTGAATTGCTTGTACAGCCCTGGGATAATTTTGTTTAAATTCTTCTGCATTTATATTTTTTACATATTGGGCTGAGCATGGAGAACATGTAGCACCAAAAGTCATCACCTGCATTACATAAATGTCGGGTTCACGATTCTGCTCTCCATCTCTCCAAAGAAATCGTTGTGAGTGTTGGTCTTCTTTTCGAATTTGAACCTGGTGAAACATTTCTTTTATGTCTCCGGTGATAGCAAATAATCCTTGTCTGAATTTGCAAAGAACATAAATTAATGAAGGTAGCTGATCTGGTCCAGTTAACAACATGCTGTTTAAGGATACTCCGTTAACCTTTGCTGCAGCGTCCCAAACTATTCTCATTTTCTTAGCTTTATTTGGATTTCTGGTTATAAATATTGGAAGATACCATACACGAGAATCCCTGGTTATTTCTTCTGGTTGAAGTTTACGAGTATAACCTTTTTCGATGTATTCTTTTAATTGCTGCTTCAAACTTGTTTCTATATCTTTCTCTCTTATCATTTTATTTTCTAAACAAAGGAGACGTTTCTTTGCCATTGGTAGACTATCCGGTAATTCAAATTGATCATTTTTCCATAACAAACCAGTTTCAAAGCTTTTGTTTTGTCGTACAGTTGTTGTTTTTAACAAGTATCGGGATCGTGTATCTGCTGATGATTCTAAAATTCTTTGTGGCATTTTGACCCCAAAATTATCTATCGATAAATAATCTTTTACGCACTGGTGAAGAGCTTTGTCGCATTCGCATTCGCTTATATGAAAAGTATATCCTTCTTGCACTGTATTACTTGAATTTTGATTCGGGCCACTCACCACCCAACACAAACGTGTTCTGGCAGCAATAGGCCAATTATGTAAACCTTCTCTAACTTCAAATGGGATACATAGTCTCCAATTGTCGAGTCCTATTAGAAGACGAGGAGATGCGTTCGAATATTGTGATACAGGTAATCTAAGGAGATGTTGATACTGCTTCTCATTTGTGTCAAAATTAAATGACTGAACTGGAAGACCAAGATTTCTTACTGTTCTTATATTTGTCATACAGTATCTATTTTCGACATCATCTATTCCAGATATTTTACATGAGACTATTTTTGATTTCTCTTCTTTTCGAGATATGTCATTTGACCATTTCAAATGTAAATTCGTAGCTGGACCTTCCAACTGCAATTGTTCTGCAAGACTCTCTTCCATCAGAGTTAGAGATGACCCATCATCTAAGAAGGCGTATGTGTCGATGCAAATTTTCTTATTAAATACTCTAACAGGCATAATTCGGAATAGTACTGACGATCTCGACATTAAATGGGTATGCAATGTTACCATTTCTTTGTCCGCTGTTTTCTTTAATTCAGTTATTTGTTTTACATAATTAGGATTATGTAACAAATTGTGATGATATCGTTGACATCCATCAATTGCACACACTCTTTTATCTTTACAGTTGGCTGCATAATGAGAACCAAGACAATGTTTGCATGCTTTTTTCTGTTTAACTACATTCCATCTTTGGTTCTTTGTTAATTCTTTGAATTTATAGCAATCTTGTATTTTGTGAAGAGTGCTATCACACATTAAGCATTTTTTCTTCATTATCTCTGTATCTGTACTAGTTTCAGTATGTGTTGCTTGCAGATAATTTGATTTCTTCTGGTATCTGTTAAATTTGTTCTCAAAGGAGTAATTTTGTATTTGAGAAGTGTCATATGTCACACTACTTGCGGCTCGTGCTTGTTTAAATAGCCACTCATTAAACAATCTAGCTTTATATTAATGGGTAATTTCCCAATTAATTCTTGTAGTAACATTGGATTGTTTAAATGACTTGTCAATTTTGATGCTTTCATTATAGCTATCAGATTCTGAACTATCATAGAAAAATTGATAAAGGATTCAATTTTTTCAATTTTTATTGTTGGTTCGTTTCTAATTTTGTTTATGAGAGAATTAATTATAATTTCTGGGCGTCCGAATAGTAATTTTAAGTTCTCTAACACCATTGGGACAGTATCTGGCATCAGTAACATACTTCTTACAGCTTCCAAGGCCTTTCCTCTTAGGCATTGTTGCAAACGTATTAAATTTTCTTGATTACTGTAACCACATCTTTGTGTCGATTCCACGAAATTACTATAAAATATTGGCCATTCGGACGGATTTCCATTGAATACTGGCAGGTTATTTTTAAATGACAGCGCTTGTCTAGCTGCTATAGACCATGTTAATTATTCAATACGCATCCTCAGAAATCACCAATCACAAAACAGGTAAAATAGTAATTAATTCAGGCAGAATCACATGGCCGTTTTTTAATATAAGTTATATTTAATAACGAAGTATCGAATTCTGCCCGTGTTTAATATAAATGATTATTAGTTTATTATGTGAAAATAATTATGAAAATTTGAATTTTTTTTAGCGGGATCCCGACAGCTCGAGTGACAGATAACTTAAAAGTGTGTTTTTCTGTTGATGTAGTATCATATAATTTTAATCAATATACTTAGTTACAAATATTGTGTTTCAAATCATGTTTTAGAATTTAAAAATTAAAATTTTCAACACTGAAGGGGTTGATCATTGCCAACTTATTTACAAAAATAAGAAACAGTTGACATCCTGGCATGCTTTTTTATATTTCATAAATCAGTCGGTAGAGGCGCTATAATAATTAATATGGTCTATTTGTTCTGATGATAGATATTGATTATCATGTAATTGAAATTGATCTGTTTGCTGATTTTCTTGGATTTCATTTCTGTAGGGTGGTAGTCCAGGTTGATAGTTTCTGGTTTTAATATATGAACGCGATTGCTGTTTAACCTGGCCTTGATTTCCAAGATTTGAAACACTTCTTTGTAAATCAACTATTTGATCATTTGACTGTTCATTTTTATCGTTTAATTTGGGTTTTAAACATTTTTTTTTGACATTTAACCCATTGAGTTGTTCGGTTACTTCTGTCTTGAAACAAAATGTCTGATTTTGCAGAATTATTACTTGAAGCATCTTCAATCGCAACTTGTTGAAGAGTTTCATACTTCTTCTTTAAAAATTCTACATCTTCGAGTCTTTGTTTCTCTAGAAGTGAACGTTCTGCAGCTTGTCGTTTTATAATCATAGATTGTTCTTCCTTTAATTTTTCCAACTCAAGTTGCAATAGCTTTTGACGTACACTTGAAGTTACTGATACACTTTTTCTTGACTGAAGTTCAATTGGTTCTGATTGACAATGTTGACATTTCCAGTCTATATTTGCAACATTTTCATCAACATTGACACAACTAAAGTGAAACCAATTATCACATTTGTCACATTGTACCATTAGCTCTGTATCAGGCATTTTACATAAACGACAACTATATTTGTTTTCTTGTTGACTCTGCATATTGTTGCCCGTTGTGTCTTCAAGTATCTCTATGTCGTGTGCTCGAATTTCTTGAGATGATAGTTGTTGTTGCTTCTCCATTTTTAAGCAGCTTTGTTTTTTAAAAGAAATTTGAAGGATGTTAAAATTTAAATAAAGTAAATTTTCAGGAGTCGTAAATTTGAAAGCTATTTATTAACATTCCAACATTTCTCAATATGAAATTAAGAATAATTCAAAGAGTATGCTTCAGTGGTGGTTAATGATGAATTGTGTGGTGCTTCAAATTTCCTAAAATTCAAATTAATTGAATATCATTATAGTTCAAACCTTTATAAAATGAATTTACTTTGTATTGGCTCCTTCTTTTGGGAATATTTACTTTATTTGTAATAATTATTTATCTTTCTGGTTTCTGCAATACATGGAGTTGCAATTTTTTAAATAAATTTTTTTGACAACTTATGTTCTTTTTTATTTTTCTGAAGCCTACTCTTTTTTAATAAATATAATATTTTTTCTACAAACACTATTAAAAATTAAACTTTTAACACGGCCTACTGCTGTTAAAAATGCAATATTATAAGACGCCGTGTTAAAAGTGAACTGTTAATCACTTTTAACGTGCGTTAAAAGTAAACTGGCAATCACTTTTAACGCACGTTAAAAGTAAATTTCATCTCTTAATAAACAACTCTCAATTTTTATTGAATTCATAGACTACGTGTTTCATTATATAAATATCTTTTGTTACTAAACTGTCAAAAATAATTAAATAAATTATTTCTTATAATAAAATATAAAACGATGTTTGTAGAAAAAATAGTGTATGATATACGTGTTAAAAGTGCTTTTATTTTGTTCGGAGGGTTACGCCACTCCGCTTCGCGTCGTGTCCTAAACTTCCCGTCTCACAAAATAAAATGTCACTTTTAACACTTATATCATAAATAACTATTATTTTTTGTTAAACAGTATTTTTGTCTGCAACAGGCAGAGTATACTATCATTTCGAAAACTTTACTAAAGTTAGATAGCATGGCAATTGGTCTGTAGTTTTTTATATCGAGAGGTTCGCCCGATTTAAATACAGGAGTCAGCTTGGTCTTCTTCCATATATTAGGAAACGAGTTTGTTTTAATACAAAGATTAAAAATATAATATAAGGCGACTGATAGCGGATTACGTATTATTAAACCAGGAATCAAATCAAGCCCGGAGGAAAGATTAGCTTTTAATTTTTTAATTACTAACTCAATGGTTTCTCTGGGAATGTGGTTTAAAATTATAGGGTTGTCGGATACAACTTTAGGCTCAGGAGAAGGGTTATTACTATAGTCCGTCCCAAACTTCTTTGCCGTTACGTCATACCTGTAGTTCGTATGAATCAATTTGAAATTATGGTGGGAAAGTTATATTTTGACATCAAATATTTTTAAACTATATTATGTGAATATTTGGAATAACTATATAAATTTAATAATAAATAAATACCTCTAGAACAGCTGACATGGGAATAAGTAATTCTCCTTTTTCTTTTTCAGCAGTAAAATATTGGTACAAATTCAAGACAATCTGAATTGTTTGTTTATTATTGCGTTTGCCGGGCATATTTATAAATATTATTATAAATATCTATATGTAAACAGCTCATGTATGCAAAAAACAACGATATACCTATGTTAAATTATTTAATCACAGTGAAAATAGTTTTTATTTGTTTGACAATTTCAAAATTTACAATACAATGTATTTCATAAAACAACATGAAAAACCAGCCTACTCAAATAACAAGTTATAATTGCTGGTATATCAACAATACGTTTTCTATTTCTTCCTTTTTCTACTTCATAATAAAAACAAAGAACAAAACTTCACGTAACAGTATCAATACTTCGCAAATTTCGAATGACATACGTGTTTCACCTAAATATATGACTGTAATAAGATAGAAAGAGTAAGACAATGTATTCTTTAGTTATTCTTGAAAATAAAATAATGACGTAACGGCAAAGAAGTTTGGGACGGACTTTAGGAGAGGAGTACACTGATTTAAAAAAGGACGCAAATCCGTTAGCAATGTCATTTGGTGTTTAGAGAGTACAATCGTACAAATGTACATTAAACATAGGTTAGTAGGTATATGATATGTGTATGTATAAATATGAAGAAAGTATGACATAAAAGGTCTGGGTTTATGAATAAATTAGAAGACATATTTCAAATATCTTTATTTATAAAAATCAGGTTATTGGTTTTATTAATTACAGGATGTAGAAAATGATTTTAATGCTTTAACTATAATTAATTATAGAAGGCGTAATTATGACTCATCAAATTATAACGGCAGCGTTATATATTGTGTTAGTACCGTAAAATTTACTGTGGGGTTTTTAATGCGTGTGTGTTTTCAATATTTTATGCAAAAACTACTTTTTGACAACGAAATTCATCCTTTATTGTAAGTGTGTAAAGTTAAAAAAAATTATCTTAATTAAATTAAATAATATTAAATAAGAAAGATAGTTATACAATAAAAATTCTTTAAAATGTAGCAAACAAAATAACATAGTTCTCATTTAGTATGGAATATTTTGTCTTATAGTCAAATGGAATTAAAACGTTAATTTGTATGCCGTATATTTTATAGAGGAATTAATATTATATTGTATAACTCGCAAAAAAGTTAAAATATATTCTCTAGTGAAATTTATTTTACCTTGTTGGTAAACCTTTTATAATTGATAAGAATGAATTAATACCAAAAGTACTTGCCGCCAAGTTTGTTAAAAATAAATAAAAAAATAACACTTATACACAAATAGTTTCAAATTAAACCGAAAAAATATTCCCGGAATTTTTTGTCCTATCAGAAAAAAATATATTTTGAATTTTGCATCTATCCATTTGTATCAAAACCAATATTTTTATTTTTTTATTATTATAAATTATAAATAAACATAAAAATTAAGAATATTCTCATTAAGAAACTGAGTTTTCGTTGTCAAAAAAATACTATAATTTTATAAATAACAAATAAATATACATTGCTATACAATCATCTTAAATAACTAATTGGGTATTTAAATTTATATTCAATTTGGAACAGACATGGATATGTAAAATACGTGTAATTATAAAAAATTCTAGGGTTTGTGTTATAATTCTAGACTGCTCAACTAACTCAAACTTAACTATAAATCGACATCATAAGAAGTAACATTTGAAGGATTTTATAAGAACCAAATACAATAAAAATTAAAAAAATATAGGTACTTAATAGTAAAATAAAGTTTTAATAGTATATTAAAACATAAGTTAGGGAAGGCGACTTTTTCTAGCAAGAGTTCGAAATTCGCACACGACCGAACGAACGAGTGCTAGAGAAGCCTTCCGTAACGAATGTTTTATACTATTTTCTCTGTTGAGGCAGTTTTTGATTCAATTTAAATTATTTATTTATTTGACAGTTTGCATTAGGGAAATTTTTTGGTAGAATAATTATGTTGGTGACAGTAATTTGTGCTCGACAATTGATGAGTTTTGTTTGTTGCCTAGGTGCTTTGTATATTATTTAAATTTGTTTTATATTAATCAAATAAATTAAAATGTCAGATAGAAAAATTTATGAATGAAGCACCCGACAGAGACTATTTTTCAATAAAAGTAAGCTAAGTATATTAGTAATTATATTTAAATTATAATTTTAGAACAATTTGTTTTAGGTTCTGACAATAATGGGTTATTCCGGCGTGTGCAGAAGGGATGAATTCACTAATATAATGTTAATAGATGAAATTGAATACAAAATTAATTGAATTTTTGTAACAATATCAAAAACTCAAACGAATGGTCCAAGATGATTTGTAAACGAATGAAGTATGGATTAATTTGATCAAAAATTATATTAATTTTAAGACCGGCTGTAGTAAAAAACAAGATTAATATTATATTTATATTATTTAGTTTATCTTTGTATGAAATATAAATATTAATTCAGTTTGTATGTTTCATTTGATTCAAATTAATAAAATTAACGTCAAAAGTGAATCCCGTTTTGTCAAAATTGTTCGTTGACCGTTGCCTAGATATTTTGTTTATTTAATGCAGTGCTACCAGTCGCTGATAACAAAATTTCACCAAAAATCGTAGGTAATGAAGCTCATACCAGCATCAAAATTAGAACTGGTATGAATATGAACTCATTCTAGTTCCGAAACAGAGAAAATTATTTTCATATTTAAATAATAATTTTAGTATAATTTTAATATTTTGGTGCGTTATGAGTGCCTCTTTTTCTGAAATATATTTCCTTGGAAAATAAAAGGCACTACAACAAATTTTTTATTTTTTAATATGTTTAAATGTTAAAATTTAAATGAAACGTGAATTTAATTTAAAAAATTATTATTATTGCAAAAATTATTCTAAATGCAAATAAAATTTTAGTGCTTTAATTTGGGATTTACTTTTTTGACTAAAATAACTTTTGTGTATAGCGTTTCGTTTCAACACATCAGAATATTACTTATACGTATAGTTGAACAGTACATGTAATTTAAACACAGCAATAATGCTAAATCAAACAACTTTTGCTTCTCGTTCCTTAAATACTTTTAGAAAATAAAATTTAGTCAATTAATAATTCGTATGGATTCCAGTTTTGCACTTTTATTATATTATAAATTTAAGAAAGTATTCTGCATGAAATAGATGATGATTTTTAACGAGAAGCATACAGATAAATACGATAAACAATTTAGTGATCATGTGAATATTTCAAATGAAATTAAAGTGATTTTACCCTCATCAAGTTATTAACAAATTAACAAAACTTCTTTTGGACGATTATTACAAATTAAAATTTCATTTGAAAAATTCACATTTAGTATTCCGAAATATATGACCTTGTGTTTTATTTTCAAAAGGTACAGGTTTCAAATATTTTCTATAACTTTTGCTTAACCCACGTAAAAAATACACGCAACTTTTTATAAAGATTTACAATATACAATTTAACTATGTAGATATATTTTCGTAAAATTAATACTTTATATATTTTATAGAACGAGTTCTTTCAATAATAATATGTTTTATACTATGTCGTGCTATACGTCATATAATAATATATTCTCATATAAACACATCTGAGCAAAGAAGGTAAGTAGATCGACTTGGTCAAGCCAATCTCATAAAACTCGGATTTATATAGTCTGTACCAGCAGGTGGGGATAAATTCATGGTTTTATTTGTTATATAATTTGTTTTTGGTCGCTATGCACTCACGGTTTAAATCATACATTGTCCTTTCGATCCCCAGATATTTCTTACCAAATAGTTATGCTATCTCCCTTAATTCTGTAAACTTGCGCGATTTTTCTATCTACCTAAGTGTGCACCATTTTGGACTACAACATATTTCTTTGCTGCAGAAATATACTTGAAATATTTATTTATCAATTCATTTTACTATATAGTTACCGCCATAAATTATGGTAAGAATTCTACCAACAACATTACTTAATATTTTAGATTTTAACTATATTTCGTCAGTTGTCAACTTGATAAAACGAATATAAAGCAAACAATACATTTTAGAGTTATATTTATGGAAGGAAATAATATTTTGTGTAAATTTTCTGCAGAAAAAAATACACTTGGTCCATTGTCTAAATATATCTCAAATTCTAAACGTTCATTATATAATATTTTCATTTTCGAAACATTCAAATCAAAAAATATTTCGTTCGCAAATAGGCCTCTACGTCATTCTTTCAAAGATTACAACAAACAAAAATAAATGAATTGCATTTCATATTAACATTCATGCCACATCTAACAAGAATACGAGTAGGTATATGCTCTTCAACCGTGCCGAAGACAAAATTTTGATTTGTTTCGTTTTAAATCTCATATTTTTCGATTTGCTAAAGAGTTCACGGACACACAACTGTCTCTTAACAATAAGTTAGCAAAACGTATCTTTAATAGTTATTTAACAAACTAGTGGGTTAATAAAGACGATTAATAATTGAGACATTTTAACGCGTGAGAGAAGCGAACGCGTTAATTGTTGAGATTATTAATCGCCTATTAACACATGAGTAAGTTACAATATTTTTCCGTTGATCATACCTTTTTAATTTGAAATTTTTTAAATTTTATTCCATAACAAATTAGGTTAGTACCGCTTTAAATGTATGTATGTATACAGTTGTATCGACAACAATGGACAACTCAACAACAACAATCGGACAATCAACTGTTTTCAGGGAGAAACGGGTGCAGTCAGTTCACTTAATATTGATTAGCAGTACTAAATCCCAACGTATCTTCGTTTTTAGAATGATGTTATTATTTTTATATTCATTATAAAGCAATTCTACGTAAATATTATTTATCTAGAAGTGTGAAAATCATTTCTTTTAATTTTGTTTTGCATTTTGATAAAACTTAGATCTGGTCAATATAATACAATATTACGTGTTCTGAACGCATCCAATAAATCGTTGATTAATAAAAAATCATGCATTTATAGGGATTATTAATGTATGATTTTTTTACATTAATGATACTCATTATAGTCCAGGGAATTTACTATAAAAATGCCTCAAACTTCAGACAAACTGCAACAAAAGCTTTCTCGACGGAATCCAATACAGAAAAATGTGCTTTTTAACATATCAAAAGTTTCCGGAAATCACCGCACCGGAAGCCATTGAAATTTTGAAAAAATGACCGCTATTTCTGGTTTTTTAAGTTTAACTCATCTTTAGCTTATCATTACGAAAATTTATACATTTATATGAGGTTAAAGAGCACAAAATTCTCTATAAAAATGATGCATGGGATTTTTATGTCAGTTAACCTGTTTTCGAAAAAATAATAAAAATGCGTATTATAGAAAATTGTTATAGAAATCATATGCTTAAAACCGGATGGCGATATTTTAAAATATGGCAGTCATTATTGTGTCAAGAGAAAATATTACCACTTGATTTAAATTACTGAAAATTTTCTAAACGCATTTTTATTATTTTTTTCGAAAACATGTTAACTGACATAAAAATCCCATGCATCATTTTTATAGAGAATTTTGTGCTCTATAACCTCATATAAATGTTTTTTTCGTAATGATAAGCTAAAGATGAGTTAAACTTAAAAAACCAGAAATAGCGGCCATTTTTTCAAAATTTCAATGGCTTCCGGTGCGGTGATTTCCGGCAACTTTTGATATGTTAAAAAGCACATTTTTCTGTATTGGATTCCATCGAGAAAGCTTTTGTTGCAGTTTGTCCGAAGTGAAATTATAAATTCCCTGGACTATTAATAAATGATCAACGGAAAAATAAATTAAACGTAACGAAGTCGTTTAATTCCATTTATTATGTTGTTTGCGCTGAAGTTTTTAAGCATAAATATTTATAGAAAACGTAATTTAATATTTATATATTCCGTATATTGTTAAATTTAAAGTAATAAAATTTTGCTTTGTTCATATTTAATTTCGTATTATGACAATAAACAATATAAGCGAAGACAAATTTTCGTTTCCATTAAATTTCTCCATTTTAGAAAATTTTTCTTAACACCCTATAAAACTCTGACTTTATCGTTTGTCAATAGTGTTCGTTCCTAAAAAGAACTCAAATAGGTGCCTTTTACACGGTCGAATTCTTTTTGTATTTAGAAATATATTCAGAAATATTTAACTTAAAAACCAAGTGAATAAATAGATTATATTTACAAATTTGGTCATCTAATACTGATAAATTACAACTAGCAAAAATGCAATAAAAAATTATACTAAATTTTCGATTTCTTTTTTGATTCTAAAACCATTTAAAACTTCACACGCTTATTATTATTCTCGCAGGTCATAATTTAAAAATTTTGACTAATAACACTGCAAATTGTTGAAACTCAACAATATCAATGTTATTAATATATAAATAAATAAATATTCTGTTCGAATTCTTTAAGACTATATATCTCATTTCAGTTAAGAAAAAGGCGTTGGGCAAGATAGGGCGATAATATCCTTGAATCTGATTGGTCGAGACGAAAGGTGGATTTACATTAGCGAACATTGGAGAGACCCGCGTTTTTATTTCCGTTTGCTTTTTCAAGTGTTCATAACCTGAAAATAGTAAAATTACGTGTGTTTCTTTCTTTGATTTCGTCCAAGGTTTGAACTAATAGTGTGAGTGTAAAACGGATTGCATTTGCAGTTCCACCAACTATTTTATTAACTGAAATGGACTGTACAGCGGTTACAGCTTGTGAGACGCCTGTCTATTCAAAAATATGTCACTTTAAAACGACATTGTTTTGAGGTTAGATTTTATTTTAAAAAGTACAGACATGCGTTTCCCGTCCATTATTATTTTTGAACACTAGTTAGTTTTATTATAACTAGATATCATCAGAATATATTTCCATATACGAATAACCTTAACCTTACCTAAAACAAAAACTTCGTTATCTTAAAATACGTTTTTCAACATCAACTAGTTGTTAACACTGAAAAAGTTGATCAATTCCTTAGCGCAAGGAACACAGAACACTCGTTCGTTGAGGCGTTGTGTTCGAAGTGAAAGTGGCGGCGGTTGAGCACCGCGCTCATAGAGGGCTCTACCAGCGCAGCGACTACAGCGCCGTGGCGATGTGCGGTTTGGCGGTCGTGCTCGCTATCTCCGACAGACGGACGTCGATAGGAATGCGATCGTCGTAGAGGGTCGGAGCTTGGAGGATGATTCCTGCTGTGCCGACCAACACGGCCAGGGTGAAGATCCATAAGAACAGGCGGTCGAGGACCATTGCGACGTACTTCCAGTCCTCTTTCACCTGGAATCATTCAATAGTTTATTTCTAAAAAATCTAAACATCTCCACCAGCACCAGCATATTTATAGTTTACGCAGTTAACTAATGTAGGGTGTCACAATACAATATCATTGATATCGCATTGTGTTGTGAAAACATTTATTGGTTCGTTACTTCAACAATATCGAACAAGTTTAAGCTTATCTACAATTTTTATTTAAAGCTTTCTCTAGACTCGAACAATGTAAAACTTCCATGTCTAATATAATGCTAGGTTTATGCAGACAACTTAATAGACTTTTTGCACCAGACAGTTATGTCAGAACAAAGAGTATAGTTACAGTTGTACAGAAAAAAAAATTCATAATTTTTACTTTTAAAATAACTTCAGTACGCCTTTATAAAACAATACGTGTATTCGGCTTTTTTTAGAGAAAAAATTGAATAACTTGGCAACGCCGCGGAAAACTAAAATGAAATTTATATGTTCGTATAGGTAAGTAAAATACAATTCAAAATATATAAAAATATATAGGGTGTTTCATTTAAAAAACGACGAACAATTATTGCCAAGTCGTTATGCAACACCCTGTATATGTGAAAATAATTTTAAGTTATGCTCCTTGAGTAGACGAAAAATTCGGTTAAAAAATTTATGCTGTATTTTTAACGACAAGGGAGATATCGACGACGGGCATTTCGATGTCTCATCCTGTATATATATATATATATATATATATATATATATATATATATATATATATATATATAGGGAAAAAATTAAAGGGTATATACTATAAGACGTACTGATCATGGAACAAAAAGAATTTTTTTAAAATTCGCAAACTAATTTGCAATATATATATATATATACCGGCCGCTATGCTCGTTTCAGAATTCTCTATTGAAACTAGGGACGGTTGTTTTGCCCCCACCTGTAGTATTCTCCTGTAAAGCGACCCCTACATGCCTTACATGTTACGACAATATATCCCAATCATTAAAAAAAAACAATACAAAGCTGTAACAAATTGCACGACACAATTTTGTTTAAGTTTAATTTTTCAAGAAATAAAACCATGGTTAATAAAAATAAAACATACTAACTGTCATAAACTATTATGAAGTAAGCAAATAATTTCATTCCTTCATAAGGGAAAATCGGACCTCTCACTTTGAAATAAATAATAAATAATAATAATAAATTAAATTTAAAAATATAAACATTATTATTCTTCTATATAATCGTTTTTGCAACTAAATTAACAAACTAAACTATTGTCAACATTCGCAACTTCTGAATTTAATTTATTAATTAATTCTACTCAATTATAAGTATAAGTAGGTACTAAATAAACCAACCAGAGCTTCCACAAAATTCCACTTTCAATAATTATAAGTGTGAACGTTGAGTGCTGGTTGGCTAAATTAGTCACTTATACTTATAATTGGGTAGGTCTAATTTGATGTTTAAAATTGAATCTTAACCCTGTTACCGTTATATAAAGAAGAAGGTAGGTACGCATGCAATATTTTCATTAAGATTTAATTGGAATAGAATTATCATTCAAAAAATTATGAATTAGTTTAATATGCTATGCTGTTATAAAAAAGTTTTGCAATGAAATTTTTTGACTTGTTCAGTAATGTCATAAATTTGTTAAAATAAACTACTTTGTTAATAATAAAAAAAATGCTATTAAGTTGAAAGTTTAATTTTTATTAGATAAATCTAGGGAGTAAATATTGTGATACTAAATAAATATAGATTAGTTATTATGGCTTACAATTATGTTAACAATGCCATTTCAAAATTCTAGTAAAAGTTTTTGCAAAATGCTCGAGTTTCAGATAATGTTATGAGTGTCATCATGCACCACAATGCGCTTAGTAATGCCGCCGAGACGGGAAATGTCTAAAACAAGACTTGTGTGCAAATTTAAGAGCATCGATTCCACGTAGCTCAACACTGCGTTAGTCCAATAAATTGTAACGCATGGAAACATTCGCTTAAAATACGTAAAAGCAGTCTATCAATTTTTAAAATGCGCAGATACGGATAAAGCAAAATTTAAAAAAAATACCTACAGACGAAGAATAGAACTAGGTTTATGCCGAATTAAATTTTCTAACAAATCTCTTAAGCATAAGACAAAGCAAGTAAAAATTGCTTAAAACACACTTTTTCATTAATTTTTTATATGGATTTAAAAGGTTTTTTTTAGAATTCTACTTACTTACTTACTAATCCTAAGGCCTATCTATCTTTCAGTGTAAGGCTGGATCTCTCTCTTATGCTATTATATGCTTAGTATATGCTATACTAAATGGGAATAAACCTAGATTAATTCTTTCACAAACAACTAGTACCTGTTGTTCCTGTTTATCCTTCAAATTTTCAATATACAATGAGAAAATCAGAAACGGCTACACCTCGAGCAATACAATACACGCAATAGTTAATAGAAATGTACAAAAAGTTCCTAAATTCACTTCTAGCTTGTCAAATAGATGGCAACAATTTATTTTATCGAGAAATTGAGATGAGAATGAGACGAGAATAGTTAAACTTGTCTCGAATATTTGAGACGAGACGAGCATTGATTATATCACATCTCGTCTCCCGGCATCGCTATGCGCTATTGATCGTGCAGGCGTAGAATTAATTTTGTTGAGTTTGTACCAAGTAAAAATGAACATACATTTAGTCCGCCTCTGTGTAAAAGCTCTCACGACTTACACGACTGAGTAAGTAAGTAATTGTTCGATGATTTCATGTAACATTTTCGGGCACGCTGCGTTCGGTAAGCTTTTTGTTTTACAATCGTGCCGTCGATGTTCAAATTCATGGCTCGGGATCGTTTTCTGGCCCTTTTACTCTTTGCCTCTTTCCTATTACGTGCAGTCGTTTGTCAAGTGTTATTTTTTAAATATTTTAATTCGAAACAACGATGTTTCGGTTTTAAAGCTGTGTTGTTTTACAATTACTACGTTCAGTTTGGGTTTTGTTTTACTTTCGTAACTGGTTCTTGAAATACAATTCCAGCTTTTTATTTCACGAAGATATTTATAATTTAATTGCAAATTTCTAACAGATGTTAACTGTTACCTAATGGCGCAGTGGAACTATGAATCAAAGTTCACAATTAAATTGCTAAAAAAAGTGTGTAGGTCATATTTGGCTGCAAAAATTGAAAATAAAGTGAAATGCAATAGAGCCAGTGGGAATTGATATTGCAGTGGTTACAAAATTGACAAAGTACGTCATACGTTAACTGTTATTGTATAGAATGTGTTGTGGTTTGGGTAAATCAGTTTGTTTGCTTCTGTAAGCAAACCAACAACATCAACCAACATGGTGAACTTTTTTATTAGGAAATATAAAATGACGAGAATGTGTCAAAATTAATAAAGTTCGCGTTCGCGTACTTATATTGAAGGAAAAAATGGCCGCTACCGCGTATAGGTAGTACTTTCCAATCTAAAAAGATTTACTACAAAATTAAAGTGTTTCTCCGTATCATAACATAAATATAAAACTTTTAATTATAAAGAAAAAAATCTGACGTGGACACTACATGACTTCCTTGTACTATTAAACTGTTCATACTTTTCTTAATAACTAAAATGTAGAATAATATAAAAATTAATAACTGTATTTGATTTATGCGGAAAATACCAAAAAATACCTAGAGTAAAGTGCCCTTTTGTCACGGACGATCGCAACCAAAAATATAAGGTGATGAACTAGATGCAACATGAGTCTCAAATACAAAATTTCAACTTTCTACGACATACCTACCGTTTTTGAATAATGCGAAAAATACCAAATAGTACCCCTTTGGCACCCACGATCGCAACCAAAAATAGGAGGTGCACAACTAGATGCTATAATAGTCCTAAATACAAAATTTCAACTCTCTACGTCTAACCGTATTTGAGTTATGCGACATACATACGTCCGGACGTCCGTACGTACAGACGTCACGACGAAACTAGTCATAATGGATTCAGAAAAGGTCAAAACGGATATTTTCGGCAAAATCTGAGAACCGAAATTTTTCGCGATTACAATAGTTCCTTTTTACTCCGTACAAGGAAGTAAAAACACAAATGATAAAATCATGATCTATTCTGCCATAAAATTCGTATGTCGTAAACGACTTATACGGCTATACAATCGTGTTCTGAAGTTTGTGTCTGTTTACTATGACGAATATTCTCCCTAATTCTTGATGAACTCATCGGTGACGGGACGCAGGAGAAAATCAAGATCCTCGATAAATTATATATTTAAAATTTAAATGACGTACATATATTATTTTTTAATAATTCAGAAAGTGTGTCATTTTGTGAAGATTTTCCTGTCCCACAATAATTTAATGGGTGGTCTAGGGGCCAGGAATTACAATGAGGGCGGTTTTATAAAGTCCTCTCTAAGGCTTTTAAAATATTCAGGAAGAATTATATTACGTCAAGTTGTTCAGGTAAAGCCTGAAGTAAGCCCTATTTTAAAAGGAGAAGGGTCTAACATAAAACTTCCTTGTCAATTTTAAGCATGGTAAAGATCTACGAACTTAAACTATTAACGTTACGTAAAAAACTGTCACGTTCGTTTCATTAATATATTACTCTTTTACTTTCTTAAGGACACGTTTCAAAAGTAGAGACAATTGCTACATATCGGTCATACTTATGAACTACGTTGCTATATTTAAAATATTCTCAATAGAGGGCTATACAATCGTGTTCTGAAGTTTGTGTATGTTTACTATGACGAATATTCTCCCTAATTCTTGATGAACTCATCGGTGACGGGACGCAGGAGAAAATCAAGATCCTCGATAAATTTAAGCTTTCCTTCATTTAATATTGATTAGTCATTTTTATATCTTCATCTGGTTTTCATAGTACACATAAAACAAAATAAAATGATCATTTTTATTATTATAATTATTTTTTTTTGTTTTTTAAATAATTTTTTTATAATTTTTTTTCTGTAGTTCTGTATATTTAACAAATGTTAAGTACACATAAACAATTATTTCGTAACAATTGAAAACGTTTACAAATTTCTCTCATCATTACATTATTATGTACCTACTTAAACCTATGTGTATTTGTAAAAAACAGAAATTATATACAAGTATTCGTTTGGACTGGAGAACTAAATAAGTTATATAAAATTTAACATTTATTATTATATTGAGGCATAAATTACCAAATTTCTTAGAATTTTTTTTTTTGTCGAGATTCGAGAATATTTTCCTGGAATCAATTTTGCTGGAGATTAGACAAATTTTTCTGAAACATTGTTGTGTGGCGATCAATTGTTAAAAATATTTTCAATAGGAATTATTTTTGTTAGATTTGATTGCAATATCAGATGTTTCTAAATAATTCTAAGAAACTTCAAAATCAAAATTGAAATTGAATTATCATTAGCAGATGTAAGAAAAATGAAATATTTTAGTCCCTCCTTCGTTTTAGTTATAGAGTAGTTATTGTTAATTTAGTGTAAAACTATCATCAGGACCCGTTACGCGGCTCTAACACTAGGTCCCGCTACCGCGGGACAAAAGAAATGCGCCCCGCTTCGCGAGGCTCAAACTCCGCGCACCCTGAATTTGGGAGGATTCGGCACTTCGTGCATCAATAATTGTAACATTTAGACTCTACCGAAATAAATTGTAATCTTTTCGTATGATGAAATTATAATTATTTAATTACAACTTCAAATTATTCATCTTTCTTCTTCAATATAAATTTTAGTTAAGCCATTACAATTTTAGAATAGAATAAGATAATATGTGTAATAAAATAAATATCCTGGTTATCCAACTATAAACAAAAGACGTCATTTTGAACAACATAGTACATCAGTTCCCATCAAGAACTTTAATATGATATTAAACTCAATATGATTATAACATTTTTTTATATAAACAAATTGCAATCGCCGGCAATAATTTTAAATAAATTTATTAATTAGCCCTCGCCCTCACCTAGCTCTCTAATTAGATGTCAAACTCGATATAGTTCTATTATTTTTTCGATTAAAACATATGCCGATCGTCGGTCACCATTTTCAATAACTTAATTATTGAGCCCTTATCTAGCATTTAATTTGATATTAAACTTGATATGATTTTATAATTTTTTTATTAAAAACAAATGCCAATCGTCGAACACCACTTTAAATCATTTTATTTTAATTAGCCCTCATTTGGCTCATTAATTTGATGTCAAACTCGATATCATTTTATAATTTTTTCGATAAAAACAAATATAAATCATCGGCCATTATTTTAAATAATATGATTTATCTAGCCCTTTAACTTCATATCAAACCAGTGTTGTGACAGATCATTTTAAAATTGATCTAGATCAAGATCTTCTAGTTTAATATGATCTAGATCAGATCTTAGATCAATTTTTACGATAGGATCTTTTTTTTAGATCAGATCAGAAATTAGTGATCTTTTTTTCTTTAGATCGTAAAAAGATCAATATTAGACAAAATATTTAATTGTTGTATTACATTAGGTACATAAAAAAGAAGAAAATACGTAGTATTCAAGCGATTTAATCTACAGTTTAAAATTAAAACATATTAAAAATATTAAACTCGTACTTTTGCTAAATATTCAATTTCATGCTTTAACTTGCATATAGCGTAGAAAAATCTAAAAATATAATCTTATTTTAAGATCGTAGATCATATTTATTTGATCTAGATCAGACTCAAGATCCTTAAATATAAGATGATCTAGATCAGACCAAAGATCACGTAAATTGAGCTAGATCGGTGATCTAGATCAGTCACACACTGTATCAAACACGATATGATTCTATAATTTTTTCGATAAAAACAAATTCGGAACGCGTGCCGCAATTTTTAACAACTTTCTAGCCCTTAAATTTACTTTTAAAAAACAAAAGCCTGAATAGCCGACCTCTATTTTGAACAATTTTGTAAATCAGTCCTAATCAAGACCTTTGATTTCTTTTCTTAGAATAAATATAAGATTTCGTGAAAATAAGGTATAACTAATGTAGAAAATATAGTAGTTATCGGTTATACAGCTCGGTTCAAATCAAATGTGTCATTGTCACTGTCTGTTGGGTAGAAAGTAGAAAACTATATTACCGATATTTAGTGACAATTATTAAGTTATTTCGACTGAGCTGCCATCTCTATGGTAAAGGATGAACTATTTTCGACTACTTTTCTACTCAAATCTACTCAATTTGAATAAATTTTAATAGCCATTTTTGAGAAAACTACTGTAACAATTAAGATAAACATTGCAGATGTGTGAATATTAGAGCAAATATTGTTTCCTGAGAGTAATTTTGTATTGATATAGGGCATAATATTGAATAAAAATATTGTTTTAATGTTTATAGTAAACAATATTGGAACAAAAAATATTTCAGGAAACAGAAAAAAAAATATAAATTTCAATAATGTTTTGTTTGCCTAGATATTTTGACCAGGAGCGGAGAAAATGGCTATTAAAAATTGATATATTTTTATGCAACCTGCAAAACATCTGTAACGCACCCTTAAACACGTATAAGTCTAGATTATCATGAAAAAAATCGATGTCGGGAATTTCGCGGCAATACATGTTTTGAGGTTCACTGAATCCGTTCTGACCATTTTCTCAATGATGTCTGTGTGTGTGGATGGATGGAAGGATGTATGCCCGTATGTTCAATAACTCATGAATGAGAAAATATAAAATTATGAAACTTCGTATGTATAAAGTTTAGTATAATGCGCAGAGCTGAAAAGATTTTGATCACATTTCGAAAATATCCAAACAAACCACGTTCAGGTTTAATTTATCATTTGTTTTTCATCCTTAGAATACTGCACATTAATATTAAAAATTAGAAATTATTTAAATTTCAATTGCATTTTTACTTCCTTGTACGAAGTAAGGAACCCAGCAAACACAGTAATATAACATATACATTTAAAACATGAAACACGCGTTCTTTAAGTTTCAAAAGTAATATGTTATGTAATATACTTGTAAGTTACATGTAAGGCGGAATGTCCGCCCTGGAACATTGTATCATATACATAACATACATAAGTTTATAACATATTGATGACATGTAACTTTAACATATCAGCCACAAATTTGAAATATGGGTGTTATGTATATAAATTAATATTAGTGAAATATTTCATTGTAATATATTTTAAAAATAAAAATAAATTTGATTATAAAGCATAACGTATAAAAATGCATTTCGGAAGGTAGATTTTTATTACAATTTACTACAATGCTTTCATTCAATTCGATTCAATTGCACTATTTGTTGATTTTCGAATTTGGATGACTGCTGGAATTGAACCCGGGACTTTTGTATTGCCATGACCACACGTTGACGACTGAGCTAAACTGGAATTTAAAAACAGGCGCCTTTTTAGCCATAATAATCGATAATAACAATATAAGTAAAATGTTAACAATTTCAACAACAATTAATACAAATTAAAATCGTATAAGTTATGTTAAATATTAATGCAAAATAATAAAAAAATCATACTTGAATTTTAAAAATAATATTGTTGTTTAAGCTTTGCCCGCCTTATGTTATTAATTAAAAACTGCTAATTTTTGCTGAAGTATGAACAATATTACTTTGTTTACTTACAAACACTCCATAATATTTTTTAAAAAAACCATTGTATAGGTATTCTTAGATTACTCTGTTTATATTGCTTAAAAACCAAAATTTGATGAATATTTTCTTCGTATGCTCTTGCACATTCGATTGCATAGTGCTAATGCATCTATTTCTTAAAAATAGTACTCGTATGACTAAAAGCTAAAACATTTATATCGTCTATGTGTTTGCTGGGGTAACACTGTCACACTGACGAGAAATAATATTGAACATACTAAACTAATTCATAATTAGTTTGTTTATGTTGAGGTAACAATAAGTAGTATAATAGGTACTTACCTACCTATAGGTATTTTTATTGTTACATCAAAAATATTGCAGACATATAAATTAATATAATCAGTACATTAAAAGTAATATTTAAATAATATTTAAAACTTCTTATATCATACATATAAAATGTGTGATGTTTACAATATGTACCATATTTATGGAACTTACATATTTCAGTATAATTTGTAATTAATATTACAAAAGTATTGTGTATGCAATGTAATATTATGTATCTGATATATAAGATATGTGATATTAAATATACCTATCTAAATTATGTTACTTATATATCTTATAATTAATATTACAATCGTACTGTATATAATATGTAATGTTATGTGTATGACACGTAATTAAAAATATATACATATAATATGATTCAAGAGAGATAGATAATGTATAATTTATGAATATACGCAATATTACTTTGTGCCTTAAAATATCTCCAAATGTTATGTATCATTCATATGTGTGTTTCCTGGGAAGTATTGTAATCGCGAAAAATTTCGGTTCTCAGATTTTGACGGAAATATCCGTTTTGACCTTTCCTGAATCCATTATGACTAGTTTCGACGTGACGTCTGTACGTACGTACGTACGGACGGACGGACGGACGGACGTATGTGTGTCGTATAACTCAAATACGGTTAGACGTAGAGAGTTGAAATTTTGTATTTAGGACTGTTATAGCATCTAGTTGTGCACCTCCTATTTTTGGTTTCAATCTATAAACCGGAAGTAGTACTTTTTAAAAATATTTCGATAAATATTTAATTTAACACAATTTTTTTTATTTTAAATGAAAGATTATGTGATTATTACCTAAAATCGGTATTTTATAAATATTTTTGTATCTGGTATTATTTAGGAATAATTAAAGTATATATGTATAATTTAGTATTTCTTTATCTTGTAGTCCATGATCGATTAACATTTGTTACTACGTAAAATTTAAATGATTATGACATGACAGTGACAATAGTAAAATATGCTTTATATCTTCTTCTGCAGTTTAAATAAAATGACTAAAATATATTTGTGAGTATACTAGTATAATAAGTTAAAAGAATTTTTTATATTATTCTACATTTTAGTTATTAAGAAAAGTATGAACACACAAGGCGTACAAGGAAGTCATGTGGTGTCCACGTCAGATTTTTTTCAATATTTTTATTATATAAGGATATAAAACGAATACATGGTTGAATTCAGAAAAAATACCGAATAGGCCTAAAAATATGTATATTCCCATTTGAAAAAATATAACTTTGTGTTGTAACTTGAGAACCACAGATGAGAGAATCAGATGTCCCCCTTAATCTCCTACAACTTTGCTTTTAACATTTTTTTGTAACTATAATAATAAAGAAAATATAGGCGTTGGTTGGTTTCGCTGTTACACCCCCTGTAGATGTACATTCTAAATCAAATTTTCTAGCAACTTTTTCTTGTCGAACGAGTTTTTTTTTAAATGAACAGTACAACCTGTAAGACAAAAGTATGATTTTGTAAGCAGATAAATCTGCTCACTGTTCCATTACTTTTAACTTTTACACTCTTATTTTTAAAAATGAGAAATGTTTATTCAAAGTCAAAAAGCATATAATTTAAACGAAGCAAGATTTGTATAAGTAATTTAAATTTATATATACAGTTTCTGACGTATGCTAATAATTTTAAAACATCCAAAAGAAATGTATTCATTTAACTTTAAGTATACAAAATCCTCGAATGAAAAAGAAAAAGTAACTTTTTTGATATCTTACTTTTTGTCATTCAATTTATACTTTTGAAGAAGACCATGATGGAATTCTATACATGTCCAAAAACATTTGAAATTAGCTGTCAAGATGTCGTCATGTTACCCACGCCAACTTGACTGTTTTAATTTCACAAAGAAGCATCGAATTCCCGAGATTGTTCTCAGACAGACGCGTTTATTAAATTTTCGAAATTTACACCCAAACTGTAAAAAATAAAAGTGAGATGATATAAATGCTTTTATAGCCAGGGTCGGCTCTAGATATTATGAGACCTGAAGCGAATATTTATAAGTAGCCGTGCCGTGTAGACCGAAAAAATTAAGCAATTATTAGAATATGTTATTCTTTTTTCTACGCTTTCTACTTAATCTTATTTTCAACATTAAGGCTGGATTATAATGGATGTAACCAGTTACTTATTATGTGTTAGTTCAACTTTACATAAAACAGAAAAAATAAGAAGTTAAATCGTCGGTAACATCCATTTTAAACCAGCCTTTACTGCTCATTTAGAAAAAATAATTACAATACTGTAGCAATATAGGGTGAAAATAGGGGGTAGGATGAAAAAGGAAAGGAATTTTATTTAAAGGAAAAAAAAGGATAAACCAGTCGTGGCGTAGTTGGGAAGTGATGAATTAGGGAGCGGCACAAATCATGACATTCAAAAAAACTCTTAAAACACTTTACTTAAAAATTTAACTTTAATAAACACACACATATCGCATAAACACTAATGCAAAGAAAAAATACTAAAAAAACTTATAAAAAATACTTAAGGGAAAAGAGTACTCTACGTTCTGAATCTTTCGAGCGTAGGTTCAACAAAATTTAGTTTATAACGTATGTGTTACTTATTTACGTATTTATTTTATTCAAATATTTACATAATAATTGTTTTCATTGATTTATACAGATTTTATAAAAAACGTGACGTAATATGACAATATAATGTCGAATACAAATTTTTGACTCAAAATATCTCTAAAAGCAGGCCCCCAACTTTCTTCAAATTTTTATATGTTGTATAATAGGTCTTTCCCAATATACAGATATCAAAATGATCAAAAAGGAACACAAGGGTCATCCCTAAAAAAAATAAAAAGCGCACTAAACAAATTTTTTTTTTAAATTTCAAATTTACCTGAAATGCGTTGATATGTACGAAGACACTGTAGTATACTTATGTTTTTTTATTTTTTTTATCAGTTTTAGAAAGTGCTAAAATAAATAATATTTCTAAAACTAGACCCCCAACTTCGTTCAAATTAATATATGTTGTGTAATATTGCTTCAATTATTACACAAAAAAATTTAGTCAAAAGTAAACTCAACACACAGGAGATATTTAGAAAAAATGCAAATAATATTTTTTATCTAACAGACAGCAAAGAAAATGTTTGTGTCAAACATTGTTTTACATAGAATAAGTAATATTTAAGCGATTCCAATTTTTGTCTCATGATTTTCTCTTAAGAAAACATTAAAATAAATTATTAAAACAATTGACAAACTGCAATGTACGTAAGCCTGTTTGGTGGTGACATATTCGACCCGTGTTGAAAGGACGAACTACTGTCTGTTTCAATATGAGCACGTGTTTCGGTGACTGGTGTAGAAAATATTCCCCTTCAGAAATTCTCAGTAATAGAGCAAGAGGGTAAGGTATTTGCTTCGCCCGGCACGATTACTCGAAGTCGAAGCTAGTTTATTTGGCGTCCGCTTATTTAGTCAAATATAGTTTTGTCAAAACGTAGTTTGACCAAAAATAATTAAGCCAAACTGTATTTTAGTCAAACTGTAATTTGTTCAACTAGAATTTTGTCAAACCGTAATTTAGCCAAAACGCAACTATACCTAACTGGAATAATCCAAAACGGAATTTTTTCAAACCGTATTTTTGTCAAATCGCAGTTATGCATAACCGTAATCTTGCCAAACGCATTTTACTCAAATCGTAATCTGCCCAACCATGGGCGTACCCAGCTTTTGGTCTAGGGAGGGGCAAATCAGGAATTTATTGTAAATAATTCAACATAAATAGAAATGTTTATTTATTACCTTAGGTATTAACTAATTAGTATCAATAATTCTGTATTAAGTTTATTTGAAAAGCAATTTTCCTGGATCTTCCGCAAAGCGGTTTAACACAACTTCCGTGAAAGAATCACCCAAACTATTTACAAGTTTTCAATGTACACTGAGCATGTATGTCCATTTTTTAGTATTCATTCAATATGACACTATGTCACTAAACTATATAAAATAACGGGAAGGATGATCTCCAAAACATGCATATTAAAAGTGCTTCCACCATGGAGCCCTCCATTTTGGATGTATTAGCAGCACTGCTAACCCTATAATTAGTGTCTTTTATTTTTTATGTTGCCTAAAGTTAGTGACTTCTGTAACGATACGTCACGTCGGGTCGTCGATAGTCGTTTTTATTTTTGTCGTTCGGTTTTTTTCAGTATTTTTGTTTTATCCATTTTTGGTTTACTATGTTTTATTTAAGTATATTTTATTTAAAATGCCCGCCATTATATCAGCAATACAGGCAACCGCTAAAATGAAAGACACTAGATTATAAAGAAAGACACTAAATATGGGGTTAGAGTGCAGCCAATTTATCCAAAATGAAGAGGTCCATGCTGGAAGTACATCTCTGTGGTGATCGTTTTTTCCGTTATTTTATATAGTTCAGTGCACTATGTATATAATGTTTAACTGAACAATGTCAAGCACAAGCTACAACTCGTCGTGTGCTTTCGCAGTCATCGTCAGCGCGGCGCCGGCGGCGGCACAGCTCACCACAACTCACTATTGCGCGTAGCGCGACTTTTTAAAAGTTAACTGATTTAATCGTAACTCGTTACGTGATTCTGAATAAACATTTTGATTTTTTGAAATGCTTATAAATTTTAATTCATCTAAAATTTCATAAATACAACAGTACTTTGGCGCAGGTACAGTCCAGGGGGGGACAGCTGCCCCCCCCCTCGGTACGCCCATGTGCCCAACTGTATGTCTTTATATAGAGTTGGGAAGATTACGATTTGACTAAAATACGGTTGGCAAGATTACGGTTATGTATATCTGCGATTTGACAAAAATACGTGTTGGATAAATTCCGTGTTGAATTATTCCAGTTAGGTATAGTTGCGTTTTGGCTAAATTACGGTTTAACTGAAAACTATTTGACAAAATAATATTAGTCGAAGTTGCGGTTTGGTCAAATTACGAAATGTGAAATTACAGTTTGTCTAGAATACAGTTTGGCCAAATTACGGGTTGGCATATTTACGGTTTGACAAAATTCCAGTTGAACAAATTACAGTTTGACTAAAATACAGTTTGGCTTAATTATTTTTGGTCAAACTACGTTTTGACAAAACTATATTTGTCCAAATTGTGTGCTCCCGTTTATTTTACTATGTTATTCTCCATTTGTATATTCCAAATAAGTTAATTTTATACATCATTACTACAAAGAAAATATTATTTGAAATAAGAAACTATATTTTTTATAAATTAAAGGTTTTGTGAATTTATAATTTTAACGACTCATATGCAATAAAAGTAAAGTATTTTGAAGTTTTTTACTCCATTGTTTTTTTGTCAAAAAATGCATTTTTTTTCGCATAAAAATTAAATATTAGCACTAGTAGAAATGTAGAGCTTTCTAGGAATATTCATTTTATTACAGAATAATCTAATAAGAAGTTTTTTAAATTTAAGAATTTTAATTTAAAACAAGGTTCTTCGATCGATAGCCGATATGAATACGTTTTTGCCTAAGTTAAATTCTAGATACCTATCAAAAAATTCTTTTTTAACTAAAAATACATAACTATTTCTGACAAGAAGCCACCAATGTTCTTTTCAAATAGGTACATACTAATAGATACCTATTAAAATTTTCAATTCTAATCATCAAGTATAATATCATGAGATGATAATGTTTTGACTATTTCACGAAACGTTAATTTTGGCGGTCTGGTCACAGTCTGGTTTCAGAGATATTTTGAGTTAAATATTTTTATTGGATTTTTATTGCCATATTACGGCACATTTTGTTGTAATAGTATATTACATTACAAGTCATGAAAATGTTTCATTGCAGACGAGGAGGCGTTTGAAGAATGCGAGGATGCGCAGCGTCCGAGCATTTCTTCAAAGCCTCCGAGTCAAGCAAAGACATTTTTATGACGCGTGATGTATTCTATTTTTTTTAAATCGGCAATTAAGCTTAAAATTATAAAAAAAATTAGGTTTGCATAAATCATCAGAGCTGTGACAAATCATCAGAGCTGTCACAAATTTTAGAAAAAGTTGTCATGACAAGTAAACAAAGTTGAAAGTAAAAATGACTAGGCATGAAAATTTTATTTTCATGCCTAGTCATGAAAATCTTACTTTCATGCCGCAAATTAGTCTGGAAATGACGATTTTCATGCCGATTTTGAAAAAAATACGTTTTTACAATAATGAAAATTATTGTGTAAATATTTGAAAGAAAAATATAAATAGATAAACAATATTACTACAAGTTTAACATATTTTATTGAAACTACGCTGGTACTCTTTTTATTACACTTGTTTGAATTCGAAGTATTTCAGTCAAAACATAATTTACGACTCCGTTACACTTGTACTTTAAAAGTATAATCAAATACAAATAATGCAAAATAAACCATATCGTCAGCTCTAAAAATTAAAAATCTGACGTGGACACCACATGACTTCCTTGTACGCCTTGTTTGTTCATAATTTTCTTAATAACTAAAATGTAGAATAATATAAAAAATTCTTTAACTTATTATACTAGTATACTCACAAATATATTTTAGTCATTTTATTTAAACTGCAGAAGAAGATATAAACGATATTTTACTATTGTCACTGCTACTGTCACTGTCATGTCATAATCATTTAAATTTTACCTAGTAACAAATGTTAATCGATCATGGACTACAAGATACCGAAATATTAAATTATAAGTAGGTATATACTTTAATTATTCTTAAATGATAGAAGATACAGAAAAATTTATAAAATACCGATTGTAGATAATAATCACATAATCTTTCATTTAAAATAAAAAAAATTGCCTAAAATTAATTATTTATCAATTTTTTTTTTAAATTTACTACTTCCGGTTTGTAGATTGAAACCAAAAATAGGAGGTGCACAACTAGATGCTATAACAGTCCTAAATACAAAATTTCAGCTTTCTACGTCTAACCGTATTTGAGTTATGCGACACACATACGTCCGTACGTGCGTACGTACGTACGCACGTACGTACGCACGCACGTACGTACAGACGTCACGACGAAACTAGTCATAATGGATTCAGAAAAGGTCAAAACGGATATTTCCGTCAAAATCTGAGAACCGAAATTTTTCGCGATTACAATACTTCCTTACTTCGTACAAGGAAGTAAAAATTGTCAGTCAAAACATAATTTGCGTAATCCGTTGCACAATTCAAAGTATTTCAAAAATTAGTTAGGATTACTTTTGATAAAACTATGGAGTGTTTCAAGTGCAATAGTATTACACAACATTTATACAAATTAGAATGAAATTGAAGGTCTGGTTTTGTAAAAAAAATTTCTAACTATTTTAAAGTTATATTGGGGGTCTGGTTTCAGAGATATTTTGAGTTAAATATTTTTATTGGATTTTTATTGCCATATTACGTCACATTTTATTGTAAAATGCGTTTTGACAATAATAACAATTATTGTGTAAATATTTAAAAGAAAATATAAATAATAGATAAACAAGATAAGAACAAGTTTTACACATTTTATTGAAACTACGCTGGAAATGTTCAGAATATGGGGTACTCTTTTTATTACACTTGTTTGAATTCGAAATATTTCAGTCAAAACATAATTTACGAAATCCGTTACACTTGTACTTACTTTCGAAGTATAATTAAATACAAATAATGCAAAATAAACCATATGGTCAGCTCTAAAAAATTAAAAATTGTCAGTCAAAACATAATTATTTGCGTAATCCGTTGCACTTGCCTGAATTCAAATAGCCCAGTCAATCTAGATTTAACCTAGAAATGGAAGATAGAATTCTAATTTTTTGCACAGATGTTCCTTATAACGTAGTATAACTCTCCTAGAAAGTCCCAAGGTTACCGACGCTTGCTTCCCTCGGGAGAGAGCAAAAGGTCCTAAGGGATGGCAAATCATATATGCAGACTTAAACTCTTATAACTTTCGATCGGAATGACGTAGACACGTCAATGATAGCTCAAAATGTTGAGAATAATGTGCACTATACACTTAGACACTCAAAGTTTAATATTATGCCATAATAACCGGTCTAACAACACCAGACACACAAAAGTGGTTAACGCACAAAATAATTTACGCATTTCAATTATATATTCTTATTATGATTAAATAACATGGTTTTACATTATTTTGTATAGAATAGATACAGAGAGAACACTGTTGCTTTCAGAGGTGACGTGTTTAATACCGGGAATAATAATAAAATTGAAAAGAAAAATCTGCTGTGTCCACCACAGTACTTCCCCGACTATAAGTTTTAATAACTTACTTTCGTTATGCCGTTAATTTTATGCTTTATTCAGCAAAATTTAAATAAATTTATCTTTTTTTCCCCAAACTATTTAAGTTGATGCCAACTTCGGCATAATTTAAATAACATGTAAAAAAATCTGATACCTACTTATTCATTAAAAACTCACACTCGAAAATTTTAACCCGTCACAATACCTTATACCCTTATAGAATATAATGCGAGAAGTAAAAACAACTGTCCATTGTTTAAATATTGTTATTGATTCTTCGGTTATTTTTTTTCCCAGAAAACTTTAATTTAATAATACACTTGAACAAATTTGAATAATTTTTTGAGAAACAATAATTGATTATCGCATAAATGTCATTTTTTACATTTTTACTAAACTTATCTTCCCGAGATCTTTAAATTGACACCAAACTATAATTTGGATAACGTATAATAAAAAAGATCAGTTAAATGTAATTTTTATTTTTCTACTAGAATTATTTTTCCCGAGAGCTTTAATTAGATACCACACACGATAGTATTTTAATAAAAATAAAATAAGTTACGTTTATAAAGTTGGTACCACTGTTCGAATAAAAAAATTTGAATAATTTTTTGAGAAACAATTGAAAATCGCATTAATGTCATATTTTACATTTTTACAAAACTTATCTCCCCGAGCGATTTAAATTGACACCAAATTTGAATAATTTATAAAAAAAAACAATTAACGATCATTTAAATGTTATTTTTGTTTTCTACTAGAATTATTTTCCCAAGACCTTTAATTTGATACCACACACGATAGTATTTTGATTAAAATAAAAAAAGTTTTGTTTATAAAGTTGGTACCACTGGTTGAATAAAGCTCATTAACGAACTTGAAGTAAGAATTTGGCTCAAGATCTTAAATATAAAATTTCAGTCCAAAATTCCAACGCGTTTTTAAGTTATGCAACATCCAGACAGACCCACAGACCGACAGATGTTTTTTGGGTTCAGTAGGGTCTAAAACGTGAAGATTCACCAAAATCTCGAACTGTCAAAAAATCACGATTACAATACTTCCCTCTATTACATAGGTCGGGGAAGTAATTATATAAGTGTACAATTTTACCGATTGTTCAGAGGTAACCCAGTCAAATGGTAGAAAATAGGGAAAAGTTTTGGGATTGTTTTGAAATTTTTATTATTAAATTCTTCGAACATTTCTGTATAAGACAGATTACTTTAAAAAAAATTTGAGGGCCAAATTTACGATTTTCTACAAGAGAAAATTGAAAAAATCTTAGTTTTTTAATATTTTTTGTGTTTAATGACCAGTAACTTCTAAACTAATTAAATTTTTGACTTCCGGTTTCTTTTATCAAATTTTGAGAACGATTCTCTATAAGTTAGATTATTTTAAAATTTTGTTGAGGGTCTTTGTTAAGCCAAAAATAAAGTTTTTCTTCAAGAGAAAATTGAGAAATTTTAGTTTTTAAAAGTTTTTTTGTGTTTAATGACCTGTAGTTTCTGAACGAATAATAAATTTGACATCCGGTTTTTTTAATTAAATTCTCCGAACAATTCTCTATAAGATAGATTATTCTAAATTTTTTTGTTAGGCCTTAGTTAAGACAAAATTTTAAGATTTTCGTCGCGAGAAAATTGAGAAATTTTGGTTTTTAAAATTTATTTTGTGTTCAATGACCTTTAGTTTCTGAACGAATAAAAATTTTGACATCCGGTTTCTTTTATTAAATTCTCTGAACAATTCTCTATAAGATAGATTATTTTATTTTTACCTTAAAGGCCTGAGTAAAGCCAAAATTTTAAGATTTTCGTCGCGAGAAAATTGAAAAATTTTAGTTTTTAATATTTATTTTGTGTTCAATGACCTGTAGTTTCCAAACGAATAAAAATTTTGACATCCGGTTTCTTTTTTCAAATTCTCTGAACAATTCTCTATGAGATAGATTATTTTATTTTTATCTTAAAGGCCTGAGTGAAGCCAAAATTTTAAGATTTTCGCCGCGGAAAAATTGAGAAATTTTAGTTTTAATTTTTTTTTGTGTTTAATCGCCTATAATTTCTGAACGAATACAAATTTTTACATCCGGTTTCTTTTAGTAAATTCTCTGAGCAATTCTCTATAAGATAGATTATTTTATTTTTATCTTAAAAGCCTGAGTGAAGCCAAAATTTTAAGATTTTCGTCGCGGGAAAATTGAGAAATTTTAGTTTTTAAAAGTTTTTTTTGTGTTTAATGACCTGTAGTAATGTCTGAACGAATACAAATTTTGACATCCGGTTTAATAATCTATCTTATAGAGAATTGTTCAGAGAATTTAGTAAAAGACACCGGATATCAAAATTTTTATTCGCTCAGAAACTACAGGTCATTAATCACAAAATAAATTTTAAACACTAAAATTTCTAAATTTTCTCGCGACAAAAATCTTAAAATTTTGTCTTAACAAAGGCCTTCAAAAAAATTTAGAATACCTAACCTATCTTATAGAGAATTATTCGGAGAATATAATAAAAGAAACCGGATGTCAAATTTTTTATTCGTTCAGAAACTACAGGTCATTAAACACAAAAAAAAACTTTTAAAAACTAAAATTTCTCAATTTTCTCTTGAAGAAAAACTTTATTTTTTGGCTTAACAAAGACCCTCAACAAAATTTTCAAATAATCTAACTTATAGAGAATCGTTCTCAAAATTTGATAAAAGAAACCGGAAGTCAAAAATTTAATTAGTTTAGAAGTTACTGGTCATTAAACAAAAAAAAATATTAAAAAACTAAGATTTTTTAAATTTTCTCTCGTAGAAAATCTTAAATTTGGCCCTCAAAAATTTTTAAAAGTAGTCTGTCTTATATAGAAATGTTCGAAGAATTTAATAATAATAATTTCAAAACAATCCCAAAACTTATTTTCTACCATTTGACCTCTGTACATAATCGGTAAAATTGTACACTTATAAAAAATTTCTTTTCAGTTTTATTATTATTCCCGGTACTATACACGTCACTCTCGGTATCTATTCTATACAAAATAATGTAGAACCATGTTATTTAATCATAATAAGAATATATAATTGAAATACGTAAATTTTTTTGTGCGTTAACCACTTTTGTGTGTCTGGAGTTGTTAGACCGGTTATTATGGCATAATATTTAACTTTGAGTGTCTACGTGTATAGTGCACATTATTCTCAACATTTTGAGCTATCATTGACGTGTCTACGTCATTCCGATCGAAAGTTATACGAGTTTAAGTCTGCATATATGATTTGTCATCCCTTAGGACCTTTTGCTCTCTCCCGAGGGAAGCAAGCGTCGGTTACCTTGGGACTTTCTAGGAGAGTTATACTACGTTATAAGGAACATCTGTGCAAAAAAATAGAATTCTATCTTCCATTTCTAGGTTTGGCTAATTTTTGTCTAGATTGATTGGGCAAAAAGTATTTCAAAAATTAGTCAGGATTACTTTTGATAAAATTTTTGAGTGTTTTCAGTGCAATAGAATTAGTATTACACAACATTTATAAAAATTAGAATGAAATTGGAGGTCTAGTTTTGTAAAAAAAAATTTCTAACTATTTTAAAGTTCAGAATAAAAAATCTGACGTGGACACCACATGACTTCCTTGTACGCCTTGTGTGTTCATACTTTTCTTAATAACTAAAATGTAAAATAATATTAAAAATTCTTTTAACTTATTATACTAGTATACTCACAAATATATTTTAGTCATTTTATTTAAACTGCAGAAGAAGATATAAAGCATATTTTACTATTGTCACTGTCATGTCATAATCATTTAAATTTTACGTAGTAACAAATGTTAATCGATCATGGACTACAAGATACCGAAATACTATAAATTATAAATATATACTTTAATTATTTTTAAATGGTAGCAGGTACAAAAATATTTATAAAATACCGATTGTAGGTAATAATCACATAATCTTTCATTTAAAATAAAAAAAATTGTCTAAAATTAAATATTTATCGAAATATTTTTAAAAAGTACTACTTCCGGTTTGTAGACTGAAACCAAAAATAGGAGGTGCACAACTAGATGCTATAACAGTCCTAAATACAAAATTTCAACTTTCTACGTCTAACCGTATTTGAGTTATGCGACACACATACGTCCGTCCGTACGTACGTACGTACGTACAGACGTCACGTCGAAACTAGTCATAATGGATTCAGAAAAGGTCAAAACGGATATTTCCGTCAAAATCTGAGAACCGAAATTTTTCGCGATTACAATACTTCCTTATTACTCCGTACAAGGAAGTAAAAACAAACAAAAATTAAACTAGGTACCTACAATGTTCTCATATAAACTAATGCACTCCCAACACAAGTGCCAAATTTGGAAAAAAAATTTTTTTGGTGTTTTTAATTTTTTTTAGATGTGACCCTGAGGATTATTTTTTAAAAGCTTTACAACCATACGTTCGGGAATAGTAACTGTATGACATATAAAAATTTGAAAAATATTGGGGGTCTGGTTTCAGATATATTTTGAGTTAAATATATTTATTGGATTTTAATTGCCATATTACGTCACATTTTATTGTAAAATACGTTTTAACAATATTAAAATTATTGTGTTAATATTTAAAAGAAAAATATAGATAATAAATAAACAAGATAAGAACAAGTTTTACACATTTTATTGAAACTACGCTGGATATGTTCAGAATATAGGTGTGTGAATTTGGCGAACAGGTGTGAAGCACAAACGATGAAAATTAAATAGAAAGTTAGTGCTTCGTTTGTGCTCTTTAGTGCCGCTAAAAGTTTTTTAGCCCACCCTAATATAACGGCGTAATTAACGTTCGACTATTTTGGTGCCAAGTTCACACTAACCCGGACTTTTTCGAATAAATTAAAAAACTTTGTGGCGATGGTTAGTGCTTCGTTAGTGCCTCTTAGTGCTTACATATATTATTTTTAAAACCCACCCCCTCCTAAGTTATATACGTTCAACTTATTTGGTGCCAAGTTAACACTATCCCGGACTTTTTCGAATAAATCATAAAACTCGGTGGCGATGGTTAGTGTTTCGTTAGTGCTTCTTAGTGCTTACATAAATTGTTTTTTAAATCCATCCTGTCCTAAGTTATATGCGTTCAACTTATTTGGTGCCAAGTTCACACTATCTCGGACTTTTTCGAACAAATTAAAAAACTTGGTGACGATGGTTAGTGCTTCGTTAGTGCTTATTAGTGCCTTGATTAAATATTTTAAAAAATCATCTCCTTTTAATTTATTTGTAATATTAATGGAAAATGGAGGTATACCGTAGCAACGAAGTCACATGCGAGTCAATTCCTATAGCTGCTATGCAGGGCGCGTATCGTTGAATGGAATATTTCTGTAAATATAACAATATGATATTTATTTTTTAAATGCTTAATGGCTTAGGTACCTAAAATATTGAATAACGTAACTATACAAGTTAACCACTTTTATATTACATAAATGAATTAAACGAGTTCATCATATCATTTTTTGATGAGATTCTTGTTATGTAGGTACAATAAACGGAATCTTCGGGAATAGAACATTCTTAGACTGTTAGAATTTAAATATAGGTAAGCTTAAGCAGATGTTGTATTTATCATTGTAAAATCTTTATAATATTCTTAGGTTTATTCTGATTATTGCCTGTGTGTCTTAAAATCGAATTAGTCAATGTATTTATTTCCTTTTATACAGAAAGTTGAGTAGGTCACCATTGGCAACTCGAGAATTAGAAGAGCTACGAGATCGGTTAAATATGACTTATTGTGCGCACTCATGAGGTCACTTCAGATATGTTTTGATTGTCCCAAAAATTCTCATAGATGGGTAGAAAATGGAGAAAAATCTGCAAGAACTCCAAAACAGTTAAAGATCGGAAAAAATGTTCAATACAAAATAGTATATTATGATAAAATTGCATAGGTAAGCTTCTAAAGCACGTACAACTGTTCAACAGTATGACGCGAAGCAGAGTGCTTTTAACGTTGTAGTGCTTTAAAAGCACTTGTATCGTACACTATTTTTTATAACGCCTGTATCCTAATTTGGAAACTATAGCTGGATATTAGCATTTTGTATTGTTTCATATTATAAAGTAGTCTGTGTGATGTACTTATCAAAATATCATTTGGTACCTTAGAGATAGTACGCATTTACAATGTTGTTACTTAACAACCCTTTAAAACACGGCGTGTTATAATCATGCGCTTTCGCAGTCTTTTGCTTGCTTTAATCCTGGATTATGATGCAGGTGTAATAAAAAAGCATTTATACACGTGTATCATACGCCATTTTTTATTACACCTGCTTTCTAAATAGGAGAATAGACCTGGAAAGCATCATTTATATTTTAATTCATTTTATAAAGTAGTTTGTGTGATGTGACAAAGCATCGTTAAGTTAACATGCACTTATATTGTTGTTGCTTTAGCAACCTTTTAAAACACTGCGTGTTTTAATCTTGTATTTTCGCACGCGTTTGCGTGTTTTAATCATCGATTATGATGCATGTGTAATTAAATAGTTTTATGCTATCAAAATCTATCCAGCGGCGTACGTTAATATTTTTTTCCAAGCACATTTTCGAGATTTGACACAAACTTAGGATTTCTTAAATGAAGGCATATTTAATTTTAGCCAGAAAAAAATTGTTATTTTTTTCCTTTTCAATGATATAATTATTGTATTATTTTAGTTTTTATTCTAGTGTATTTGTCACCTAAAATGTGTGTTACCTTCCATCAAATGGAGTAGTTATGATTTTTTTGTATGTTATACCTATACGACGCTGGTCTTATGATAAATTTAACAAAATTTTCGACCATTTTTCAGTTTTTAACAAGTTTGACCTCGAAGCACTAGCTTTTCGTCAAAAGTATTTGGATACACTTGTAGAGAATAAAATTTCCTACAAATTCTGTATTTTAGATATTTTTATCAGATGAATAAATTGCGGCTAAACTTGGACCTCGAAAATTATAAAAATTATACTGTAGATAGACAAAAACCTAAGAAATCGAATGCTTGAAAGCGGACAGCGATACTTTTATTCGTTGGAAAGTTAAGCCGTCTTTGTGTATCACGAAAAAAACGAATGTCTTGATTTTATTTCTAAAAAGCGCTTCGCTTTCGTCTGTCATAACATGTAAACAATTAACCTGAGAAAAATTTCTAAAATACAGAATTTGTAGGAAATTTTATTCTCTACAAGTATATTCAAATACTTTTGACGAAAAGTTAGTCCGTCGAGGTCAAACTTGTCAAAAACTGAAAAAATGTCGAAAATTTTATTGTTTTTTACCTCTCGCCTAGAGAGGTATAGGGATCGTGAAAAAATTCGATGTCGAGATTTTTGTCAATAAGCACGTTTTAGCACCATTAGAACCTATTTTGACTATTTTCACGATGATGTCTGTGTGTGTGTGTGTGTGTGTGTGTGTGTGTGTGTGTGTGTGTGTGTGTGTGTGTGTGCGTGTGCGTGTGCGTGTGCGTGTGCGTGTGCGTGTGCGTGTGCGTGTGCGTGTGTGTGTGTGTGTGTGTGTGTGTGTGTGTGTGTGTGTGTGTGTGTGTGTGTGTGTGTGTGTGTGTGTGTGTGTGTGGAAGTCTGTATGTGCGCCTACTATACTTTCGTTCTGATTCATTATCTCAAATTCTACTGAACATAAAATTCTAACAATTTGCATTATACATTTATATATGTTAATGAAGAGCTGATTAGATTTTGGTAAAACTCTGCCAACCGGAAATGGCATTTTCTTGAAGCATTTTAACATTTTTTGCAAAAAATATAGGAAATACTGCGATAGTTACAATTTGTCATGCGACATTTGAAAGAAAAAATTACCTCTTACAATATTTATTTAACAACTTTTCTATAGCTCTTACCAATAAATGAAAATTATTTTTCAAAAATGTGTAATTTTACCTACCACGATTTGTAAATTATAATATAGGAAAAAAAAAATAAAAACAAAAATGAAAATGTCAATGTGACAGATGAACAGACGTATACACAGTTTCCGTCAAGAAGCATCATCGATTCATTATTAACTGGATATAACGTAATAAGGTAATAATAAAATAAAAATTGTATCCACAAAGAGCTAATTTGATTTCAATGTCAATCGAAATCGGTACGTTGCTTGAACTATAAAATAAATTACATAAAGTAGCCTAACAAAAACCAAATTCACATAGGTATTACAGTGTCAAGGCGGGAGGTTATGTGCTGGCCACAACAGATTTTTTTTATTTTTGACAATGATCCGAAGGTCTGCCGAAGTCGAAAACTTGAATTTTCCATACCAAAAAATCATAACTGCAAGGTAGAATTTTTAAATTTACTGAACTATTTCCCATAATTTGGTGAAAACATTTATTTATAAAATTTTATTTATTTACTCTTTTATCTGATAATTGCCGTTATTTTCAAATTATCGTGTATATTATGTTTTGTTTCGTAGTTTATTTAATAAAGGAAACTGGTCAAATTATTTTTAAAGCGCAATTTTATGGTAAAATTTAGTTTTATTACATTTTGTTAGTAAATGCAAACTAAAATTGTAAAATAATTATGTCATTGAAAAGGGAAAAAATAGCAAATATTTTGAGGCTAAAATCAAATATGCCTTCCATTAAAAAAATCCTAAGTTATGTCATAGAGGTATCTCGAAAATGTGACTTGGAAAAAATATTTACATTCGCCACTGGATATATTTTGATAGCATAAAACTTTTTTGTATTGAACAATTTTTCGATCTTCAACCGTTTAGGAGTTATATACCGAAATTAGTTTTCCGCCATTTTCTGCCCATCTATGAGAATTTTTGGGACAATCAAAACATCTGAAATGGCCCCTAATACGCACATTGTCCATTTAACCAAATCTCTATCTCCAATAATAAGTAAGATACGGGTATACCAATGGTGGGCTACTCAATTTGGGACACGCTGTATACTTGTACTTCTAATTGTTTAGTACTTATAAACTTTTTTGCAAAAGAAATATAATTTATGATAAGTAATAAGCAGTGTTGTAATAGATCATTTTAAAAAGGATTAAAATATAATTAAATATTATTCGTTTAATTTAGTACTTGATTTTTAATATTAGATGCAAGGTTGAATGACTGTTGCATTTATTTAGGTTTCTCTTTAAAAATTGATGATTCAAATCTATTATTATTTATACCTTACCATCAAGCAACGAACAAGTTTTAACATTAATAGCCCAGAAACATTATATTTTTTTAAGATCACAGATCATTATTTTATCTATATTTTACAAAATTTTCGTACTATACGTAATTTTTGAAGAATATTACTAATAAAATGAAAAGAGATTATTTTTTTAAATATTTAATCAAGGCACTAATAAGCACTAACGAAGCACTAACCATCGCGACAAAGTTTTTTAATTTATTCTAAAAAGTCCGGGATAGTGTGAACTTGGCACCAAATAAGTTGAACGTATATAACTTAGGACGGGGTAAATTTTAAAAATAATTTATGTAAGCACTAAGAGGCACTAACAAAGCACTAACCATCGCCACCGAGTTTTTTCATTTATTCAAAAAAATTCGGGATAGCGTGAACTTGGCACCAAATAAGTTGAACGTATATAACTTAGGAGGGGGTGAGTTTTTAAAATAATTTATCTAAGCACTAAGAGGCACTAAAGAAGCACTAACCATCGCCACCAAGTTTTTTAAATTATTCGAAAAAGTCCGGGATAGTGTGAACTTGGCACCAAAATAGTCTAACTTTTAATTACGCCGTTAAATTAGGGTGGGCTATAAAACTTTTTGCGGTACTAAAGAGCACAAACGAAGCACTAACTTTCTATATAATTTTCATCGTTTGTGCTTCACACCTGTTCGCCAACTTCACGCACCTTCAGAATATGGGGTAGTAGCCCAGTCAAATTAGATTTTAACCTAGAAAAAATTAGTAGTAAGCTACAATTTGGAGGATATATAGTTCTTGGTGTTCTTTACGACCTGTGAAAACCCACCGACCGTAGGGGAGGTGGGACCACCCCAAAACCACCCCCAAAGGTGCCACTTTTTTGTTTTTATTTTTTTTCTCGTAAACCGTTGTCTGTATCAAAAAAATTTAAATTGCAAATTTGTAGCTTATAAAATTTGCAATCGATTGATGTATAACACTTTATAGTTTTGTATACCTGTAAGGTTACAGGTATATAAGAAAAAATCATTTTTCATTTTTATTTGATTTATGTCTTGAATTTAATAAGTTACCTACAGTAGTTTTAAAGTCGAATCTTATTTTTTATACGTATGATTGTTATAATTTCGGTTCAAATCATAAAAAGGGCTCAGAAGGGCCCTGTACTCAAAACTAGTTGGTCATTTAAGGGCCCCAAAATTTTGTAAATTCTATTTGAGCTAGTTTTTTTTTTAATAATGCGATAATTCTCGAGACGGTAACTGACCCTATATTTATAATATATCCGGTCCCAATTATTCTCTGAAAAGCCCTGCCTTAATTGCACAATTTAGAAAAAACAATAATAATAAAATTCGTTCGTACCTATGTAAAATATTATATTTTACATAGGTAGGTACATTTTAAAAAAATATTATGTATTATATATTCACTACATCCTCTTGTCTTTTATTTTGACAAGAAATGTTTTGGCAATTTCCACAAAGTGCTGTGCAGTACATTCCAAACAATGTTGTGTATAGTTACTTACTAAAATGTGGGATGGGACAACGTTTTTACTCATTTTAATTGGTTCAAGTTTTCCTAGATTTGAAATCCATTCCCACTGAGTTGGGAGAAGATTATTACCCAGCCATATTTGTACTTGTAGTCCGGTCGCCGAGCCATGTAACCTGGAAGTTGGGTACAACAAATATTTTATGATTGATTCTAGTACTATTTGATATACTGAATCATAATATGACGGGTGCCAGAGCGGCACCCCTGGGCAACTCCGGGAAATTCGAAAAGAAAATGGATTTTTTTGGTTATTTGCCAATAACTACTAAACGGGTAGTTCTACATTTAAGATTGTCCAGTGCATTTTTGTAGAGAATAAAATTTCCAAAAAAATGACACTTTGAACTGCTCTCTTCGATTAACCGTTTCTGAGATACACGCGTTCAAAATTTTCTTCGAGAGAAACTTGAATTTCTTTTACTTTTTTCATAATTTTTGTGTTTAATGAGCTGTAACTTCTAAACCAATTAAAATTTTGATATCCGGTTACTTTTATTAAATTCTGCAAACAATTATCTATAAGATAGACTATATAAAATTTTTCTTGAAGGCCTTAGTTAAACCAAAATTTTAAGATTTTCTTCGACAGAAACTTGAATTTTTTTACTTCTTTCATAATTTTTGTGTTTAATGACCTGTAACTTCTAAACAAATTAAAATTTTGATATCCGGTTTCTTTTATTAAATTCTGCAAACAATTCTCTATAAGATAGATTGTATGAAATTTATCTTGAAGCCCTTAGTTAAGTCAAAATTTTAAGATTTTCTTCGAGAGAAACTTGAAATTTCAATTTTCTCTGGAAGAAAATCTTAAAATTTTGGCTTAACTAAGCCCTTCAAAAAAATTAAAATAATCTATCTTATAGAGAATTGCTTGCAGAATTTAATGAAAGAAACCGGATATCAAAATTTTAATTTATTTAGAAGTTACAGGTCATTAAACACAAAAATTATGAAAAGAGAAAAAAAAATTCAAGTTTCTCTCGAAGAAAATCTTAAAATTTTGGCTTAACTAAGGCCTTCAAGAAAAAAATCATACAATCCATCTTATAGAGAATTGTTTGCAGAATTTAATAAAAGAAACCGAATATCAAAATTTTAATTTGTTTAGAAGTTACAGATCATTAAACACAAAACTTATGAAAAAAGTAAAAAAAATTCAAGTTTCTCTCGACGAAAATCTTAAAATTTTGGCTTAACTAAGGCCTTCAAGAAAAATTTCATACAATCTATCTTATAGAGAATTGTTTGCAAAATTTAATAAAAGAAACCGGATATCATAATTTTAATTTGTTTAGAAGTTACAGGTCATTAAACACAAAAATTATGAAAAAAGTAAAAAAAATTCAAGTTTCTCTCGACGAAAATCTTAAAATTTTGGCTTAACTAAGAGCTTCAAGAAAAATTTCATACATCTATCTTATAGAGAATTGTTTGCAGAATTTAATAAAAGAAACCGGATATCAATATTTTAATTTGTTTAGAAGTTACTTGTCATTAAACACAAAAATTATGAAAGAAGTAAAAAAAAATCAATTTTCTGTCGAAGAAAATCTTAAAGTTTTGGTTTAACTAAGGCCTTCAAGAAAAATTTCATATAGTCTATCTTATAGAGAATTGTTTGCAGAATTTAATAAAATAAACCGGATATCAAAATTTTTATTTGTTTCGAAGTTACAGGTCATTAAACACAAAAATTATGAAAAAAGTAAAAAAAAAATCAAGTTTCTCTCGAAGAAAATTTTGAACGCGTGTATCTCAGAAACGGTTAATCAAAGAGAGCAGTTCAAAGTGTCATTTTTTTGGAAATTTTATTCTCTACAAAAATGCACTGGACAATCTTAAATGTAGAACTACCCGTTTAGTAGTTATTGACAAATAACCAAAAAAATCCATTTTCTTTTCGAATTTCCCGGAGTTGCCCAGGGGTGCCGCTCTGGCACCTGTCATATTATGATTCAGTATATCAAATAGTACTAGAATCAATCATAAAATATTTGTTGTACCCAACTTCCAGGTCCAAGCCGATTTTCTCATTTGGCGACCGGACTATTGTAGAAAACATCTAAACAGCAAACAAACAAAAATTTAAGAAACAACAATAATACAGAAATATTACTCATTACATGAAAATTACCGGCATCACTTGGTGGTAAATATATCAAGCTCAAATTTATCTCTTATAGTTTGTTTGGCTACTTTTTTCATGTACGACATGCATCATTCAGTGTCCAAACAAGACGAAAAACTTTGATATATTTTAGTAATCTATCTATATATACTAATTAGCTTAATTCACTATGTTTTCATCATGTTAGCAACCAAACTTTTTTTTCTTCTACACGTTTTATTATTGGATCGATTTTAATCAAACTTTTTTTATATTAATAAGGATTCTTTTCACTAGTGCCTTTTGTATATTTCATTGTTGTAGGGGCCATAGTTTCAGTGAGAAATGAAAAAAACTCACTCTTTTTTCACTCCTTAGCAACGGGTATTATACTTTATTTGATTGTTTTTTTCATTTGACATATAGGTAGAGGATGTTTTTGACTATATTTTTAATACATGTTTTGTACCAATATTGTCTATATTAAGAAAGTTATTAAGAAAAAACCGAAAAATGCACGGAACACAGCTGGGAGTATGCCATGGAATTTTTGTGTTTTCTTTTTTATAAAACAAGATTTTTTAGTCAATTCGTGTCAGATTTGATTTGACGTTTCCAATTCGAAATTTTATTTCGATATATTTTTCATAATTGATAAGGTAAGAGTGTTTTGAAAATTTATTAAATATTTAAAGATGGAACATATGCGTTATGTTTACATATAGGTAGTTATGTTAAATTTGAAATATAATTTTTGAAATTATTTTATTTAATAACAATGCAATACTGTGAAGTTGCATCATGTTACTATTTATTACTATATTTATGTCATATTTTGACACAAGTTTAAATTTTAATTACAATTAGGTACCTATATATATATATATATATATATATATATATATATATATATATATATATATATATATATATATATATATATACAGGGTGAGTCATCGAAATGCCCGTCGTCGATATCTCCCTTGTCGTTAAAAATACAGCATCAATTTTTTAACAGAATTTTTCGTCTACTCAAGGAGCATAACTTAAAATTATTTTCACATATACAGGGTGTTACAAAACGACTTGGCAATAATTGTTTGTCGTTTTTTAAATGAAACACCCTATATATTTTTATATATTTTGAATTGTATTTTACTTACCTATACGAACATATAAATTTCATTTTAGTTTTCCGCGGCGTTGCCAAGTTATTCAATTTTTTCTCTAAAAAAAGCCGAATACACGTATTGTTTTATAAAGGCGTACTGAAGTTATTTTAATAGTAAAAATTATAAATTTTTTTTTCTGTACAACTGTAACTATACTGTTTGTTCTGACATAACTTTTTTTTAATGTTACTTTACAGGGAGTTCAGTACAGAGAATCAAATTTACTCAATTTCAAATGGCTATAACTCGTCATTTTCAAATGGAACACCCTATATTTTATTATTCTGTTGTGTGTATTTTTGCATCTTCTTATGTTATAAAAAGTGTCCTATGCCTAAAAACATTAATTTCGAAATTAATTAAATTAATGTTTTTAGGCATAGGACACTCTTTATAACATAAGAAGATGCAAAAATATACACCACAGAATAATAAAATATAGGGTGTTCCATTTGAAAATGACGAGTTATAGCCATTTGAAATTGAGTAAATTTGATTCTCTGTACTGAACATCCTGTATAATAACATTTAAAAAAAGTTATGTCAGAACATAGAGTATAGTTACAGTTGTACAGAAAAAAAAATTCATAATTTTTACTATTAAAATAACTTCAGTACGCCTTTATAAAACAATACGTGTATTCGGCTTTTTTTAGAGAAAAAATTGAATAACTTGGCAACGCCGCGGAAAACTAAAATGAAATTTATATGTTCGTATAGGTAAGTAAAATACAATTCAAAATATATAAAAATATATAGGGTGTTTCATTTAAAAAACGACAAACAATTATTGCCAAGTCGTTATGCAACACCCTATATATGTGAAAATAATTTTAAGTTATGCTCCTTGAGTAGACGAAAATTCTGTTAAAAAATTTATGCTGTATTTTTAACGACATGGGAGATATCGACGACGGACATTTCGATGACTCACCCTGTATATATATATATTAAATATGCGTGGCTAATACTATGTATAATTCGGAGTATTTTACTGACTATTTCCCACATATTAATTAAACCATTCATTTGCTTCAATTTTTAAAATTCTAACCAATGACGTACAAAATATATCGGCAAAAAATGTAAAAATTCCCTAGGGATTGTTCAAGTGACAATTTACCCGTCATACATAGCTATGACAATTTTATTGATTTTGTATTGTTTTTAATTGAAATTAAAAGTGTCAAATGAACCTTTTTGTGACAACTTCTTATAGACCATGGGCCACCAATATTAAGCCCCCCCCCCCCCCCCCCCGTGGGAATTTATGACTTATACTTTTTTTTGTTGGTATTACCTACCAGATTAAGAATTCAGTTGTTTGCCTTTTTTAAATTACAGCATATTCCGGAAAATAAAGAAAAACAAATGAAAATTGCAAAATTTCAGAATTTTAAATATTTGTTTGTGTATTTCGGCTTATAAAAAACTCTTCAAAAAAAACAGTACAGTGTATCTTACATAAAAATGTCTGAGGAATCCAATGCCGCAAACCGGAAGTCGATATCTTTATCCGTTCAGAAACTAGAATTGATTAAACTCAAGAAAAATTCTAAAATAAATAAAAATAAGAATTCTAAAATTTTATAATTTTCTTTTGGAGAAAATCATTAAATTTCGGCTTATAAAAGGCCCTTCAAAAAAAAATTGTACGATGTATCTTACATAAAAATGCCTGAGAAATTCAATGCCGCAAACCGGAAGTCAATATCTTTATCCGTTCAGAAACTAGAATTGATGAAACACAAGGAACTTTAAGAATTCTAAAATTTTAAATTTTTCTCTTGGAGAAAATCATTAAATTTCGGCTTATCAAAGGCCCTTCAAAAAAATAGTACAATGTATCTTACATAAAAATACCTGAGGAATCCAATGCCGCAAACCGGAAGTCGATATCTTAATCCGATCAGAAACTAGAATTGATTAAACACAAGGAACTATAAGAATTCTAAAATTTTATATTTTTCTCTTGGAGAAAATCATTAAATTTCGGCTTATCAAAGGCCTACCAAAAAAAAATGGTACAATGTATCTTACATAAAAATATCTGAGGAATCCAATGCCGCAAACCGGAAGTCAATATCTTTATCCGTTCAGAAACTAGAATTGATTAAACACAAGGAACTATAATAATTGTAAAATTTAATAATTTTCTATTTGAGAAATTCATTAAATTTCGGCTTATTAAAGGCACATTTAAAAAAATTATACTATGTATCTTACATAAAAATGTCTGAGGAATCCAATTTTGAGAACCGGAAGTCGATATCTTGATCCGTTCAGAAATTAACGTTGATTAAACACACGAAACTTTTAAAATTGTAAAATTTTACAATTTTCTCTCGGAGAAAATAATTAAATTTCGGATTATTAGAGGTCTTCAAAAAAAAAATAGTACGATGTATGTTATATAAAATTGTCCGAGGAATCCAATGCCGCAAACCAGAAGTCAATATCTTTATCCGTTCAGAAAGTAGAGTTGATTAAACACAAAAAATATTTAAAATTTTGAAATTTTGCTATTTTCACTAGAAGATAATAATTTAATTTTGGGTTATCAAGGGCCTTACAAAAAATTTAATATAATGTATCTTACGTAAAATTTAATAAGGAATCCAACGCCGCAAACCGCAAGTCGATATCTTTATCCGTATAGAAATTAGAGTTGATTAAACACACAAAAATTTAAAAATACAAAAATTTCTTTGTTTTTTTAAACTGTGGCTCAAGTAGGACCATTAAAACGGTGGTTTGATCCCGATAAACAGCGGATTTTTAATGTTAAAAGTGATTCAGTTTTGCTGTACGTAATTGATTTCAATTAAGCGGTTGATTCAATTTACCAGTGATCCCAGAAAGCGGCGGCCACTGTATATATCATTTATAGTAGTTTTCATTATATTTTTGTGTTTTTTCCGGGATATGCTGTAATTCGCGAGTGGCAAACACCTAAAACCTTAAAGTACATGTCAATACAAACACAAAAATGTATGTGTCGAAAATTCCCTCGGGTGGGGGATGGGGGGTATACACCAGCCTTCGCTCTATTACGATGAAATAAAAAATATATCAAATAGAACACCAAAAAATACAGTTACGTCAAAAACCTTAGTTTGGAACCAATTATTAATGAACTTGTGAAACGAAAGAAACTAAAATAAAATTTTGACACTCAAAGGTTAGTATAAAAATTTAATGTCAAACTAAACAACCGTTTCGGCTCAATAAATCAGTCTTGATTTAAAAACACGAAAACCCACGACTAATAATTATTCTAATCGATCTGCACCAGTGTCAAATTTTGGTTACTCCGGCATTAGAAAACATTTAATAATAAAAATATTAGGCCACTCCAACGTAAATTTATTAGTTCATATTTTATGTCTGTTTATTTAGAAATAGTCTAACAAAATATATCTCGTGTCTCATTATTTTGCAGGTAAAATTATTTCTTAAGATTGTTGCTTATAGGTAACAATCCTCGACAAATTCAATGAAAAAATCCCTCGCCAGCCTTTGGTAACTTAGATTGCAGGCGCTCGGCCTTTATTTATAGTACTCAATTACAGTCAATAGATGTCGCTATTGGCAGTTAGCAGCCATGAATGATAACAAAATTATCTATTTTATCAACTTTACCAACAGTTGGCAGCTATGAAACTAGTTGACATTAGAACATTTGAACAGTTCCATTGTTACCATTATTATGATCCACCACATCTCCTCAAATGCATGAGGAATAATTATTAATCAAATACGATTTAAAATTTACAATTGACGGGGCAGAAATGACAGGAAAGTGGCAATACATTGTCGATGTTTACGAAGAGGACACCGAGGAAGAATATTTTTTGCTGATTTAATGTATTTCGAAATTTAAATTTATATTACACACATTTATTGTAAATATAAATAATTTTCAACATACGAGAATTTTATGTGAAATACAATTTCAAGAAAATAATTGTGGTACAATAAATGTATGTAATAAAAATTTTAATATCGAAATACATTAAATCAGCAAACACTTTGAAATATTTTTGTTGTTAAACGGGTTGCATTTTTTAATCTTTAGTTCCAAATTACAACCGCTAGGAGTAGCGTTCAACCTAGTATCATAGGATATTCCTGTCTAAATATATCTCTTGTCTATGTCTCTCGCCTTCAGCTAGGGATTTTGATCATGTCTCATGTCATTTGTCTCGAAATGTTACCAAGCAACAATCTTTTGAAATAAATTTTTCCAGCAAAATAATGGTCCCTTGATATATTACTATTGAAAACTTTAAATGTCAAATTAATTAACAAATTTAACTAACGTGTTAAAAATGGCGTCCGACCTACTGGGATCTCAGGGACGTAATTAGGATTTTTTTAGGTGGGCTAAGGGTGTGCCAGTAAAACATTAAAGTGGGCCGTACTTTTTATAGTAAAATTTTTGTTTTTGAAAAATATAGATGTAGGCCGAGCGAGGCGAGGCGACAATTTTTTTCTCTGTTGAAAGAATTTGACTTAGTTATATGACATCAAATATGTATGCATAAATAAAGATTTCACAAGCACTCAGACTGACATACATTATATCTATTAAAAAATACAACATTTTCCGCTATATCATATTAATAAACATTTATTTTGCCTCAATTAAGCATTGGGTGGGCCACAGGATGGGACCTGCACCACCCAGGCCCACCCTTAGTTACGTCCCTGTGGGTTAAATTGATGGCCGACGATATGCATTTGTTTTCAACGAATTCGAAATAATTATGTCGAGTTTTGTTCTGGGGGTTGATTCTGTAACTTGCGTGAGCACTTGCGGCACCAAAACTAATATAGATTTGTCACATGAATCTGCCGGAAATTTGAAGAACTACTGCATATGACGTCACTTGTTGAGAGACACGCAAATATATTTGCGTGACCTACGGAGGTACTGTTTCTACTTGCGGTAGTCGCAGGGGAGTTGAAAAACCGTGATTTTTTTGAGTCCTTGGATACGGGCATTATACGTTATTCGATTGTTTTTTTCATTTGACATATAGGTAGAGAATGAATTTGACTATATTTCTATATATGTTTCAACCCAATATTGGGTATATTAAGAAAGTTATTAAGAAAAAAGTGAAAAATGCACGGAACGCAAATGGGAGCATGCCATGGAATTTTTGTTTTCTTTTTGATAAAAATGATTTTTTTCTCTAGTGTCAGATTTGACGTTTCCAATTTGAAAATTTATTTGGATTTATCTTTTATATTTGATAAGGTAGAAATATTTTGAAAATTTTATTGAGTATTTAAAGATGGAGCACGCATTATGTTTACATGGTTTTGTATAAATTTGTAATCTATTTTTTGAAAATTTTTATTCAATTTAACAATGCACTGTGAAGTTGAATCATATTTTTATTTATTACTGTAATATTTATAGTAATATATTTTGACCCAAGTGTAAATATTCAATTAAAATTAGGTATCTATATCCAATATCCGTGGTAGTCGCAGGGGAGTTGAAAAACCGTGATTTTTTTGAGTCCTTGGATACGGGCATTATACGTTATTCGATTGTTTTTTTCATTTGACATATAGGTAGAGAATGAATTTGACTATATTTCTATATATGTTTCAACCCAATATTGGGTATATTAAGAAAGTTATTAAGAAAAAACTGAAAAATGCACGGAACGCAAATGGGAGCATGCCATGGAATTTTTGTTTTCTTTTTGATAAAAATGATTTTTTTCTCTAGTGTCAGATTTGACGTTTCCAATTTGAAAATTTATTTGGATTTATCTTTTATATTTGATAAGGTAGAAATATTTTGAAAATTTTATTGAGTATTTAAAGATGGAGCACGCATTATGTTTACATGGTTTTGTATAAATTTGTAATCTATTTTTTGAAAATTTTTATTCAATTTAACAATGCACTGTGAAGTTGAATCATATTTTTATTTATTACTGTAATATTTATAGTAATATATTTTGACCCAAGTGTAAATCTATCTATATCCAATATCCGTGGATAATACTATTTCTCAGTATTTTACGGAAAGTTTTAAATGTCAAATTAATATACAAATTTAACAAACGTGTTAAAAATGGTGTCCGATAATCGGGATTTTTATCTATTGTACTTGAGTTTGGGTTGAGTTTGATTTTGTCCTGCCCAATCCGCCCTACTGGGATATTTATCCTGGATACGCCCACTAACTAACAACTGGACAAGCACGAGACACGACGCGGACTAGAGATGATCTACATTGTTATTGCACTTGTATCAAGTATCAAATCTGTTTTTACAAAAGTATATATGGTATTAATTAGCACCAAGGGGTCAAAATATGGCTTCAATGGTCAGCATTTGTATTTCAATATAAATTTAGTATAATTATGATTGGTATCAAACTTATCGCCCAATGTTTTCCAAAATTATGGCTGTTTACTAAGAAAAAATTTAAATTGCACTCGGTGAGCGGAATTTGTTTTTTCTGAATATTTTTAAAACTATATCGCGATTGATATCAAATTAAAGGTCTTAATAAGGACAAAAAATCTACAGTATGCATTAAAATGACTTTCGACAATTTGGCTTTTGTTTTTAGTCGGACAAAAAGTCTTTTTTTAGTTTTCACAAAATTTTGTTATTTTCTTTTTAAAACACTAATGACTACCTACTTGGTATATTCCGATAATCACATCAAAAGACGTCAGAAAAAACTTATTCAAATGGTAAGTCTAAATGCAAAAGTGGATTTATGTGAGGCACGAAGTGCCGAATTCTCCTACATTCAGGATCCACGTAGCTTGAGCCCCGCGAAGAGGGGCGATCCTCTTTGTCCCGCGGCAGCGGGACCTAGTATTACAATAATTGAGGCACGAAGTGCCGAATTGTCCCACATTCAGGGTCCGCCGAGCGTGAGCCCGCGAAGCGGGCGAATCCTCTTTGTCGCGCGGAAGCGGTAGAGTCTAAATGTTAAAATCGTTATAATTGAGGCACGAAGTGCCGAATCGTCCCACATTCAGGGTCCGGGGAGCTTGAGCCCGCAAAGCGGGCGAGTTTCCCTTGTCGCGCGGCAGCGCGACCTAGCCGAAGGCCCGCGTAGCGGGGCCTGACGCTAGTCTATATATACTAATTAGCTTAATTCACTATGTTTTCATCATGTTAGCAACCAAACTTTTTTTTCTTCTACACGTTTTATTGTTGGATCGATTTTCATCAAACTTTTTTTATATTATTAACGGTTATTTTCACTAGTGCCTTTTGTATATTTCATTGTTGTAGGGGCCATAGTTTCAGTGAGAAATTTAAAAAACTCACTCTTTTTTCACTCCTTAGCAACGGGTATTATACTTTGATCGATTGTTTTTTTCATTTGACATATAGGTAGAGGATGTTTTTGACTATATTTTTAATACATGTTTTGTACCAATATTGTCTATATTAAGAAAGTTATTAAGAAAAAACCGAAAAATGCACGGAACACAGCTGGGAGTATGCCATGGAATTTTTGTGTTTTCTTTTTTATAAAACAAGATTTTTTAGTCAATTCGTGTCAGATTTGATTTGACGTTTCCAATTCGAAATTTTATTTCGATATATTTGTCATAATTGATAAGGTAAGAGTGTTTTGAAAATTTTATTAAATATTTAAAGATTGTTTTGAAAATTTTATTAAATATTTAAAGATGGAACATATGCGTTATGTTTACATATAGGTAGTTATGTTAAATTTGAAATATAATTTTTGAAATTATTTTATTTAATAACAATGCACTACTGTGAAGTTGCATCATGTTACTATTTATTACTATATTTGTCATATTTTGACACAAGTTTAAATTTTAATTACAATTAGGTACCTATATATATTAAATATGTGTGGCTAATACTATGTATAATTCGGAGTATTTTACTGACTATTTCCCACATATTAATTAAACCATTCATTTGCTTCAATTTTTAAAATTCTAACCAATGACGTACAAAATATATCGGCAAAAAATGTAAAAATTCCCTAGGGATTGTTCAAGTGACAATTTACCCGTCATACATAGCTATGACAATTTTATTGATTTTAATTGAAATTAAAAGTGTCAAATGAACCTTTTTGTGACAACTTCTTACGATGAAATAAAAAATATATCAAATAGAACACCAAAAAATACAGTTACGTCAAAAACCTTAGTTTGGAACCAATTATTAATGAACTTGTGAAACGAAAGAAACTAAAATAAAATTTTGACACTCAAAGGTTAGTATAAAAATTGAATGTTAAACTAAACAACCGTTTCGGCTCAATAAATTAGTCTTGATTTAAAAACACGAAAACCCACGACTAATAATTATTCTAATCGGTCTGCAGCAGTGTCAAATTTTGCTTACTCCGACATTAGAAAACATTTAATAATAAAAATATTAGGACACTCCAACGAAAATTTATTAGTTCATATTTTATGTCTGTTTATTTAGAAATAGTCTAACAAAATATATCTCGTGTCTCATTATTTTTAAGATTGTTGCTTATAGGTAACATTCCTCGACAAATTCAATGATAAAATCCCTCGCCAGCCTTTGGTAACTTAGATTGCAGGCGCTCGGCCTTTATTTATAGTACTCAATTATCAATAGATGTCGCTATTGACAGTTAGCAGCCATGAATGATAACAAAATTATCATATATAATATCTCAAGTGCACTTGAGGAAATTATCGACAATTACATGCACGAGGGATATTCGAAGGACTATTTTCCGATTAAAATTTAGCCAAACGCTGTTTCTCTCATGAAAAATAAAGCAAAATTTAAAAATGTCTTTTGACAGCAAGTCAGAATCACTTTGCCACGCCGTATTAAAATACAATAATTTTGCATTAGTGCAAATTATCGATAATTTGCACTAGTGCAAAATTATCGTGTAATTCTACGTTGATTGGACGATATTCAGAAATGTCAGACTTCTGATTGGCTTAAATTTTATGAGGGAAATAGTTTATTTTATCAACTTTACCAACAGTTGGCAGCTATGAAACTAGTTGACATTTGAACATTTGAACAGTTCCATTGTTACCATTATTATGATCCACCACATCTCCTCAAATGCATGAGGAATAATTAATCAAATACGATTTAAAATTTACAATTGACGGGGCAGAAATGACGGCAAAGTGGCAACACATTGTCGATGTTTACGAAGAGGACACCGAGGAAGAATATTTTTTGCTGATGTAATGTATTTCGAAATTTAAATTAATATTACACACATTTATTGTAAATATAAATAATTTTCAACATAATTTATGTGAAATACAATTTCAAGAAAATAATTGTGGTACAATAAATGTATGTAATAAAAATTTTAATATCGAAATACATTAAATCAGCAAACACTTTGAAATATTTTTGTTGTTAAACGGGTTGCATTTTTTACTCTTTAGTTCCAAATTACAACCGCTAGGAGTAGCGTTCAACCTAGTATCATAGGAGATTCCTGTCTAAATATATCTCTTGTCTATGTCCCTCGCCTTCAGCTAGGGATTTTGATCATGTCATTTGTCTCGAAATGTTACCAAGCAACAATCTTTTGAAATAAATTTTTCCAGCGAAATAATGGTCCCTTGATATATTACTATTGAAAACTTTAAATGTCAAATTAATTAACAAATTAAATTAAGAAGTATTGGAGGAAAGACCACCTAACATACGTCTTACTTATACGTAGGCAGCTAAGGGACGTTCAAAATCCTTTCGAAATTGAAAATTCGGAATTTGTAAAAAATTTAGATTGAGCAAAGAAGCACGCCAATTTTTATTAGACCAAATGCAACCGCATTTAGAAGTCGGGCTTCGGAATACAAAAAATCAACATTATCTTCCATGAAATTGATTATTATTTGTTTTTGTTCTTCCGTAGCGTTCATTTAAAATCTCTGAATGACAATGACCATAGAAAAGAGAGAGTGAGAGAATGACAGTAGACAGTTACCACAAGGTTACCACCAATACCAAAACAGTGTGAAAACCTAACGAACTAGTTTCCCCATGAAAGTCACCAGATTAGAAACAGTTAATTTTTTGAGTTATAATAGAGAGACCGTAAATATTTTCAATATTTTCATCAATTTTAATAATATTTTAGACAAATTATTTTATTTTGACAGTCATTACAAAGTACAGTCGCAGAAAAAGACGTCAGAAGTTTTAGTACCTACATTCAGGGTAAAAATTGTTAACATATTTGAAAAAAACAATGCTTTGTTCTGTCAAACTGACGTTTACAGTTTACAATAATTCGATATTCAGATTAAAGCTGTTGATAAAATTCGAATTTTGAAAAATTTGAAATTCGAAAAATATGCTTTTTAAATTTTCGAATTTCGAATTTCAAAATTCGAATTTAAAATTCGAATTTAAAATTCGAATTTAAATTCGAATTTCGAGTGTATTGTAAACGGTGTTTTTTAACATTACATATTAATTCGATTATCGTCATGCTCTCATCAATACAGTGGCATGTTTTGGAGAAAGGGCTAAAACAGGTTAATTAGAACAAGAATGATGCACACTAGTTATTTACACGCTTAAGCTAGATTCAGACCTACTCAATTATAAGTGTAAGTGTCTAATTTAACCAATCAGCGCTCAATGTTTGTACTCATAATTGAAATTGGAATTTTATGGAAGCGCTGGTTGGTTAATTTAGCACTTATACTTATAATTGGGTAGGTCTGAATCTAGCTTTATGCCTGTAGTGCAGAGTGCAGACACGTTTTTGTTTGCCCTTGACGCAGTGTAGTGGTGAACTTCGAATTTTCATTAAAATTCGAAATTCGAACTTCGAATTTTTCATTAAAATTCGAAATTTTTTTTCGAATGAATTTTCGAATTAAATTTTTTTGAAAATCAACAGCACTAATTCAGATGCATGTATCTTAAGTTATATTAGTAATAGAAGCAATTTGTAAATTATATTAAGTAATAATCGAAACCATTTTTTGTATGTTTATCAATATTAGTATTTTATGTTTACAGTCATTTGAAGTACAGTCCCAACAAAAAATGACAAGTTTAGGTACCTACATGCAAAGAAAAAATTATTTGAAAATAAAAAAGCAAAAAAGGAACTTTTTCACCGGAAAGTATCATAAATTCATGGCATTTGATGCCAAAGTAAAGGATTAGAGGAACACTAGGTACTTTATATAACTGTTAAAATTGAAAGTCGACAATATGCATTTTGTGTTTAACAAAAAAAATTATATAGAACAATATCGAGTTTGATATTAAATGAAACTACCAAGTGAGCACCAATTTTATAAAATTATTGAAAATGGCGACCAACAATTATTGTCATTTGTTTTTATTAAAAAATCATATCGAGTTTCATATCAAATTCAAGGGCTGGATAAGGACTACCTAATTAATCAAATTATTTAAAATGGTGGCTGACGATTGGAATTTGTTTTTATAAAAAAAAACAATATCGAGTTTGAGCTAGATGCGGGATAATTAATAAGATTATTTAAAATGATGGCCGACGATTATCTTTTTTTTTATAAAAATATGTTAGAATAATACCTATTTGAGTATTATATCAAATTAAATGTTTTATTGGTAAGGGTTGTTCAAAATGGAGACCTACGATCGTCATTTGTTTATACCTATTATAATATTATTAAAATCATATTGATTTTGATATCAAAGTAAAGGTCTTGATGATGAGGACTGATATACACAAAAAGTTATAAATTTAATAGTGCGTGATTAGCTTCTGTTTTTTATTTAAATCCTTGATATTATGTTCATCGTCTCTCATCTCTGTCTGTCTGTCTGTCTGTCTACGTACGGTAAAAAAACAAAAGTCAAAAATGACCCACTTCCCGGGATCTTATCGAGCTGCAATTTTGCAAATAGACTTTTGTCACCTAACAATGCACTTTGGCAACATTTCAAATTATCCGCCATCTTGAAACCAAATGGCGGCTAACTATCTCAAAATGTACTGCACCGATTGCGGTAAAATTTGGTACACTAATAGCCAAGGATCTAACTTATGATATAGATATATTAAAATGTCAGTCCGCCATCTTGAAACAAAATGGCTGACAGATATATCAAAATGTACTGTAACTATTGCGTTAAAATTTGGTACAGTAATAGACAAGAATCTGTCTTAAAACATAGGTATATTAAAATGTTAGTCCGCCATCTTGAAACAAAATGGCAGCTAGCTATCTCAAAACGTACTTCACCGATCTGGTTCAAATTTAGTACAGTAACAGCTAAAGATCTAATTTAATATACCTACTATAGGTATATAACAATGTCAGTCCACCATAAAAAACTGGGCTGTAAAAATTAGTACCGGAAAGTGTTTACGCGGTGAAAAACGAAACAAAAATCTGTGCACAAAAAATTTAAATAAATATCGATCGAGCCTCATATATAATGGATTTATTATCAAAAACTTTGTTTTTTAATAATAGAATAATTTCAAGTTTGATATCAAATTAATTTAATTACACATATTATGTTATTTTATTCTAAAATTTTAATGGCATAAATATAATTTATATTGAAGAAGGAAGATGAATAATATGAAGTTGTAATTAAATAATTATAATTTCATCATACAATTTTTTCGGTAGAGTCTAAATGTTATAATCGTTATAATTGAGGCACGAAGTGCCAAATTGTCCCACATTCAGGGTCCGCGGAGTTTAAGCCCGCGAAGCGGGCGAATCCCCCTTGTCGCGCGCAGCGGTAAAGTCTGAATGTTAAAATCGTTATAATTGAGGCACGAAGTGCCAAATTGTCCCACATTCAGGGTCCGCGGAGCCTAAGCCTGCGAAGCGGGCGAATCCCCCTTGTCGCGCGCAGCGGTAGAGTCTGAATGTTAAAATCGTTATAATTGAGGCACGAAGTGCCGAATTGTCCCACATTCAGGGGCTGCGGAGCTTGAGCCCGCAAAGCGGGCGAATTTTCCTTGTCGCGCGGTAGCGCGACCTAGCCGTAGGCCCGCGTAGCGGGGCCTGACGCTATCCATATTTAAAAGAGCTTGGGTTCACTATATTTCTTTCAAGTTGAAACTTTTCAGAACGTCTAGAAGTTAAATGGTTTAAGCGATTTTTATGAATTTTTTTTTATAAAATAGATATTTATTTAGACTATATTCTTACATTTGTTTTGGATTTTTTTTAAATTCATAATGTATGAGAAATTTTTAAAAAACATGCATTTTTTGGCCATTTTCATATTAGATTGAGCTGTCCATGTAATTTTTAAGATGAATAACGAAAGTTGGTGGTTTGACAGTTGTTATTTTATTACTAGACAGGATGATAATACACCATGTTTATCATGATTTTGAAATTAATGTAAGTACCTAACCTATATAACTTAAGTGTAGATGTGTTTATTTACTTTTTTTATAGCTAAAAAATTGTGTATTTAAAAATTTAAAAATTTTTGACGTAAAATGCACTCTGAGGTTATCTACCTATAATAAAAATAATGTCATAAAATATTTTCAGTATTCCATGTAATCTATAGTATAACCCGTTTAACCCGTATACAGCGATGGTCAACTTAACATTGTTCATGATTGACATGATCAAGTATTTTTTCATACAACAATTAATTTTTAAATTAAAACAAACCACGCTGTCCTAAGTAACGAAAATGTTTTGTTTATGTATCCTTGTTAAGTCGCAATCTAAATTCAGTAAAACATTTCGTAACAAATGAATTTGTCAGATGACAAATCCACTTTCGGATTTTGCAACAATTTTAAATGTATAATTATTTAATTGAAAATATTGCGTATGTCAAAGTGGCAGCAATCAATATCAAAGTGACAGCAATCAATGTCAAAGTGACAGCTGTCAATGTCAAAGTGACATTTAAAATTCAATTTTAATCTAAATGTAAAATTGGATTCATTTGAGGTCCGAAATTAATTCGTTATGTTACTCGCGAGCGAAGCGAGTGTGAGGCCATATAAACACAGTCCGTGCGGCAGCACGGACCTAGCTGAAAGACCCGCGTAGCGGGGCCTGACGCTAGTCTTCTTATATACTAAAAGGCTTGAGATCATTTTCAGCAGCTTAGCAACCGTTTTTCGACTCGCCTACTGCCTAAACGGGTGAACCGATTTTTATGAACTTTTTTTTATTTGATAGAGGTTCATGTGAAGTAGTGCCTTTTGGGTATATGAATATTGTAGATGGCGTGGTAGTCGCAGGGGAGTTGAAAAACAGTGATTTTTTTGACTCCTTGGATACGGGCATTATACGTTATTCGATTGTTTTTTTTCATTTGACATATAGGTAGAGGATGAATTTGACTATATTTCTATGCATGTTTCAACCCAATATTGGGTATATTAAGAAAGTTATTAAGAAAAAACTGAAAAATGCACGGAACGCAAATGGGAGCATGCCATGGATGTTTTGTTTTCTTTTTGACAAAAATGATTTTTTTGTCTACTGTCAGATTTGACGTTTCCAATTTGAAATTTTATTTGGATTTATCTTTTATATTTGATAAGGTAGAAGTATTTTGAAAATTTTATTGAGTATTTAAAGATGGAGCACGTATTATGTTTACATGCTTTTGTAGAAATTTGTAATATATTTTTTGAAAATTTTTATTCAATTTTACAATGCACTGTGAAGTTGAATCATATTGTTATTTATTACTGTAGTATTTATAGTAATATATTTTGACCCAAGTGTAAATGTTCAATTAAAATTAGGTATCTATATCCAATATCCGTGGATAATACTATTTCTCAGTAATTTGCTATAAGTTATAAATGTCAAATTAATATACAAATTTAACAAACGTGCTAAAAATGGCGTCCGATAATCGGGATTTTTATCTATTGTACTTGAGTTTGGGTTGAATTTGAGTTTGTCCTGCCCAAGTCGCCCTACTGGGATCTTTATCCTGAATAAATACGCACACTAACTAACAACTGGACAAGCACGAGACACGACGCGGACTAGACATGATCTAGATTGTTATTGCACTTGTATCAAGTATCAAATCTATTTTTACAAAAGTATGTATGGTATTATAATTAGCACCAAGGGGTACAAAATATGGCTTCTATGATCGGCATTTGTTTTTCAATAAAAATTTAATATAATCATGATTGGTACCAAACATATCGTCTAATGTTGCCCAAAATTATGGCTGTTTAGTAAGTATAAATTGCACTCGGTGAGCGGCATTTGTTTTTTCTGAATATGTTTTAAATTATATCGCGATTGATATCAAATTAAAGGTCAAAAAATGCATTAAAATGACTTTAAACAATTTGGCTTTTGTTTTTAGTCGGACAAAAAGCATTTTTTTAGTTTTCACAAAATTTTGTTATTTTCTTTTTAAAACACTAATGACTAGGTACCTATTTGGTATATTCCAATAATCACATCAAAAGACGTCAGAAAATTTAGTACTTATATTACAGTGAAAATTATAAACATTTTATATTAGAATTTTCCGGTTTTATAGTTTCCTCGGAATTTATCACAAATCCGTCGAGTTTTATATATTTTTTTAAACTAAAGTGCTAGATGATAACTATTTTATAAAATTGTTAAAAATGGGGATCGAACATCAACATTTTTTTCTAAAAAATTATAGTGTCATATCGAATTTCATACCTCAAATCAAATTTCTAAATAAGGGCTAATTAATAAAATAATTTATTACCGCGCGCAGCGGTAGAGTCTAAATGTTAAAATCGTTATAATTGAGGCACGAAGTGCCAAATTGTCCCACATTCAGGGTCCGCGGAGCTTAAGCCCGCGAAGCGGGCGAATTCCCCTTGTCGAGCGCAGCGGTAGAGTCTGAATGTTAAAATCTTTATAATTGAGGCACGAAGTGCCAAATTGTCCCATATTCAGGGTCCGCGGAGCTTAAACCCGCGAAGCGGGCGAATCCTCCTTGTCGCGCGCAGCGGTAGAGTCTGAATGTTAAAATCGTTATAATTGAGGCACGAAGTGCCAAATTGTCCCACATTCAGGGTCCGCGGAGCGGGCGAATCCCCCTTGTCGCGCGCAGTGGTAGAGTCTGAATGTTAAAATCGTTATAATTGAGGCACGAAGTGCCAAATTGTCCCACATTCAGGGTCCGCGGAGCTTAAGCCCGCGAAGCGGGCGAGTCCTCCTTGTCGCGCGCAGCGGTAGAGTCTGAATGTTAAAATTGTTATAATTGAGGCACGAAGTGCCAAATTGTCCCACATTCAGGATCCACGGAGCTTAAGCCCGCGAAGCGGGCGAATTTCCTTTGTCGCGCCCAGCGGTAGAGTCTGAATGTTAAAATCGTTATAATTGAGTCACGAAGTGCCAAATTGTCCCACATTCAGGGTTCGCGGAGCTTAAGCCCGCGAAGCGGGCGAATTTCCTTTGTCGCGCCCAGCGGTAGAGTCTGAATGTTAAAATCGTTATAATTGAGGCACGAAGTGCCGAATTGTCTCACATTCAGGGTGCGTGGAATTTGAGCCCGCGGAGCGGGCGAATCACCCTTGTCGCGCGGCAGCGCGACCTAGCCGAAGGCCCGCGTAGCGGGGCCTGACGCTAGTATATACTAAAAGGCTTGAGATCATTTTCAGCAGCTTAGCAACCGTTTTTCGACACGCCTACTGCCTAAACGGGTGAACCGATTTTTATGAACTTTTTTTTATTTGATAGAGGTTCATGTGAAGTAGTGCCTTTTGGGTATATGAATATTATAGATGGCGTGGTAGTCGCAGGGGAGTTGAAAAACAGTGATTTTTTTGACTCCTTGGATACGGGTATTATACTTTATTCGATTGTTTTTTTCATTTGACATATAGGTAGAGGATGAATTTGACTATATTTCTATGCATGTTTCAACCCAATATTGGGTATATTAAGAAAGTTATTAAGAAAAAACTGAAAAATGCACGGCACGCAAATGGGAGCATGCCATGGAAGTTTTGTTTTCTTTTTGATAAAAATGATTTTTTTGTCTACTGTCAGATTTGACGTTTCCAATTTGAAATTTTATTTGGATATATTTTTCATATTTGGTAAGGTAAGAGTGTTTTGAAATTTTTATTGAGTATTTAAAGATGGAGCACGCATTATGTTTACATGATTTTGTAGAAATTTGTAATATATTTTTTGAAAATATTTATTCAATTTAACAATGCACTGTGAAGTTGCATTATGTTCTTATTTATTACTGTAGTATTTATAGTAATATATTTTGACCCAAGTGTAAATGTTCAATTAAAATTAGGTATCTATATATCCAATATCCGTGGATAATACTATTTCTCAGTATTTTACTGAAAGTTTTAAATGTCAAATTAATATACAAATTTAACAATGGAGTCCGATAATTGGGATTTTTATCTATTGTACTTGAGTTTTGGTTGAGTTTGAGTTTGTCCTGCCCAAGCCGCCCTTGCGTTCTTTATCCTGGATACGCCCATTAAATAACAACTGGACAAGCACGAGACACGACGCGGACTAGAGATGATCTAGATTGTTATGTTATTGCACTTGTATCAAGTAGGTATCAAATCTGTTTTTACAAAAGTATGTATGGTATTATAATAAGCACCAAGGGGTACAAAATATGGCTTCTATGATCGGCATTTGTTTTTCAATAAAAATTTAATTATCGTCTAATGTTGCCCAAAATTATGGCTGTTTACTAAGTATAAATTGCACTCGGTGAGCGGAATTTGTTTTTTCTGAATATGTTTTAAATTATATCGCGATTGATTTCAAATTAAAGGTCATAATAAGGACACAAAATGTACAGTATGCAATAAACTGACTTTCGACAATTTGACTTTTGTTTTTAGTCGGACAAAAAGCATTTTTTCAGTTTTCACAATTTTTTTTAATTTTTTTTTTAAACACTAATGACTACCTACTTGGTATATTCCAATAATCACATCAAAAGACGTCAGAAAATTTAGTACCTACTTATATTACAGTCAGTGAAAATTATAAACATTTTATATTAGCATTTTCCTGTTTTATAGTTTCCTCGGAATTTATCACAAATCCATCGAGTTATATATTTTTTTTTAAACTAAAGGGCTAGATGATAACTACTTTTTGTCGCGCGCAGCGGTAGAGTCTAAATGTTAAAATCGTTATAGGTAATTGAGGCACGAAGTGCCAAATTGTCCCACATTCAGGGTCCGCGGAGCTTAAGCCCGCGAAGCGGGCAAATCCCCCTTGTCGCGCGCAGCGGTAGAGTCTGAATGTTAAAATCATTATAATTGAGGCACGAAGTTCCAAATTATCCCACATTCAGGGTCCGCGGAGCTTAAGCCCGCGAAGCGGGCGAATCCCCCTTGTCGCGCGCAGCGGTAGAATCTGCGAATGTTAAAATCGTTATAATTGAGACACGAAGTGCCAAATTGTCCCACATTCAGGGTCCGCGGAGCTTAAGCCCGCGAAGCGGGCGAATCCCCCTTGTCGCGCGCAGCGGTAGAATCTGCGAATGTTAAAATCGTTATAATTGAGACACGAAGTGCCAAATTGTCCCACATTCAGGGTCCGCGGAGCTTAAGCCCGCGAAGCGGGCAAATTCTCCTTGTCGCGCGCAGCGGTTGAGTCTGAATGTTAAAATCGTTATAATTGAGGCACGAAGTGCCAAATTGTCCCACATTCAGGATCCGCGGAGCTTAAGCCCGCGATGCGGGCGAATTTCCCTTGTCGCGCGCAGCGGTAGAGTCTGAATGTTAAAATTGTTATAATTGAGGCACGAAGTGTGGGTGTGTGTGGGTGTGTGTCCCACATTCAGGGACCGCGGAGCTTAAGCCCGCGAAGCAGGCGGATCCCCCTTGTCGCGCACAGCGGTAGAGTCTGAATGTTAAAATCGTTAAAATTGAGGCACGAAGTGCCAAATTGTCCCACATTCAGGGTCCGCGGAGCTTAAGCCCGCGAAGTGGGCGAATCCTCCTTGTCGCGCGCAGCGGTAGAGTCTGAATGTTAAAATCGTTATAATTGAGGCACGAAATGCCGAATTGTCTCACATTCAGAGTCCGCGGAGCTTAAGCCCGCGAAGTGGGCGAATCCTCCTTGTCGCGCGGCAGCGGTAGAGTCTAAATTATGTTAAAATCGTTATAATTGAGGCACGAAGTGCCGAATTGTCCCACATTCAGAGCCCGCGAAGTAGGCGAATCCCCCTTGTCGCGCGGCAGCGCGACCTAGCCGAAGGCCCGCGTAGCGGGGCCTGACGCTAGTATATACTAATTAGCTTAATTCACTATGTTTTCATCATGTTAGCAACCAAACTTTTTTTTCTTCTACACGTTTTATTGTTGGATCGATTTTAATCAAACTTTTTTTATATTATTAACGGTTATTTTCACTAGTGCCTTTTGTATATTTCATTGTTGTAGGGGTCATAGTTTCAGTGAGAAATGAAAAAAACTCACTCTTTTTTCACTCCTTAGCAACGGGTATTATACTTTGATCGATAGTTTTTTTCATTTGATATATAGGTAAAGGATGTTTTTCACTATATTTTTAATACATGTTTTGTACCAATATTGTCTATATTAAGAAAGTTATTAAGAAAAAACCGAAAAATGCACGGAACACAGCTGGGAGTATGCCATGGAATTTTTGTGTTTTCTTTTTTATAAAACAAGATTTTTTTAGTCAATTCGTGTCAGATTTGATTTGACGTTTCCAATTCGAAATTTTATTTCGATATATTTTTCATAATTGATAAGGTAAGAGTGTTTTGAAAATTTTATTAAATATTTAAAGATGGAACATATGCGTTATGTTTACATATAGGTAGTTATGTTAAATTTGAAATATAATTTTTGAAATTATTTTATTTAATAACAATGCACTACTGTGAAGTTGCATCATGTTACTATTTATTACTATATTTATGTCATATTTTGACACAAGTTTAAATTTTAATTACAATTAGGTACCTATATATATTAAATATGTGTGGCTAATACTATGTATAATTCGGAGTATTTTACTGACTATTTCCCACATATTAATTAAACCATTCATTTGCTTCAATTTTTAAAATTCTAACCAATGACGTACAAAATATATCGGCAAAAAATGTAAAAATTCCCTAGGGATTGTTCAAGTGACAATTTACCCGTCATACATAGCTATGACAATTTTATTGATTTTAATTGAAATTAAAAGTGTCAAATGAACCTTTTTGTGACAACTTCTTACGATGAAATAAAAAATATATCAAATAGAACACCAAAAAATACAGTTACGTCAAAAACCTTAGTTTGGAACCAATTATTAATGAACTTGTGAAACGAAAGAAACTAAAATAAAATTTTGACACTCAAAGGTTAGTATAAAAATTGAATGTCAAACTAAACAACCGTTTCGGCTCAATAAATTAGTCTTGATCAAGGAGGTCTTGATTTAAAAACACGAAAACCCACGACTAATAATTATTCTAATCGGTCTGCAGCAGTGTCAAATTTTGCTTACTCTGGCATTAGAAAACATTTAATAATAAAAATATTAGGACACTCCAACGTAAATTTATTATTTCATATTTTATGTCTGTTTATTTAGAAATAGTCGTAACAAAATATATTTCGTGTCTCATTATTTTGCAGGTAAAATTATTTCTTAAGATTGTTGCTTATAGGTAAGTTGGCAGCTATGAAACTAGTTGACATTAGAACATTTGAATAGTTCCATTGTTACCATTATTATGATCCACCACATCTCCTCAAATGCATGAGGAATAATTAATCAAATACGATTTAAAATTTACAATTGACCTATCCTGTTGAACTTCGGTTGCGCGCGCATGCTTGGGCATTGGGCATCCGGTTTAGAGGAAGTGAGTACGATAGATACAAAGTAACATGTGTTGAGTGAGACGGCAAAATTGCTGCGCAGTACGCTATGACAATAGAAAGTGCGGTTAGTTGAAGTTTGACATTTCTTATTTAAAAATTTTTTCCGTTGATCGTTTATTAATGAGTATCATTAATGTAAAAAAATCATGCATTTATGACCCTCCTATAAATGCATGATTTTTTATTAATCAACGATTTATTGGATGCGTTCAATACACGTAATATTGTATTATATTGACCAGCTCTAAGCTTTACCAAAATACAAAACAGAATTAAAAGAAATGATTTTCACACTTCTAGGTAAATAATATTTACGTAGAATTGCTTTAAAATGAATATAAAAGTAATAACATCATTCTAAAAACGAAAAAACCTTAAGATTTAATACTGCTAATCAATATTAAGTGAACTGACTGCACCCGCTTCTCCCTGAAAACAGTTGATTTTTATTGTTGAGTTGTCCATTGTTGTCGATCCAATTGTGGTGAACATTTGAAGCGGTCCTAATTTGTTATGGAATAAAATTGAAATTTTATCAAATTAAAAAGGTATGACCAACGGAAAAATATTGTAACTAACTCATGTGTTAATAGGCGATTAATAATCTCAACAATTAACGCGTTCGCTTCTCTCACGCGTTAAAAAGTCTCAATTATTAATCGCCCTCATTAACACACTAGTTTGTTAAATAACTATTAAATGTAGGGAAAAAGTTAAATTCAATTTAATAACATTGCGCAATTTGAATAATTTAGTACGCAACAGGCATGAAACAAATTAATAAAATCGTAAAAGAATTGAAATTAAATTTTGACATTTGTACAAATCTGTCAAAATACGTCCGCAGCACCAGGATTGGTCTATTGACGTCACTTCCTTTTGCCACAAGCATGCGCACAGCGTACTGCGCACCAGCTTGCTGTCTCACTCAACACAATGTTACTTTGTATCTATCGCACTCACTCCTTCTGACAGGATAGGTCAATTGACGGGGCAGAAATGACGGCAAAGTGGCAACACATTGTCGATGTTTACGAAGAGGACACCGAGGAAGAATATTTTTTGCTGATGTAATGTATTTCGAAATTTAAATTTATATTACACACATTTATTGTAAATATAAATAATTTTCAACATATTTTATGTGAAATACAATTTCAAGAAAATAATTGTGGTACAATAAATGTATGGAATAAAAATTTTAATATCGAAATACATTAAATCAGCAAACACTTTGAAATATTTTTGTTGTTAAACGGGTTGCATTTTTTACTCTTTAGTTCCAAATTACAACCGCTAGGAGTAGCGTTCAACCTAGTATCATATGAGATTCCTGTCTAAATATATCTCTTGTCTATGTCCCTCGCCTTCAGCTAAGGATTTTGATCATGTCACTTGTCTCGAAATGTTACCAAGCAACAATCTTTTGAAATAAATTTTTCCAGCAAAATAATAGTCCCTTGATAATATTACTATTGAAAACTTTAAATGTCAAATTAATTAACAAATTTAACTAACGTGTTAAAAATGGCGTCCGACCTACTGGGATCTCAGGGAAGTAATTAGGATTTTTTATGTGGGCTAAGGGTGTGCCAGTAAAACATTAAAGTGGGCCGTACTTTTTATAGTAAAATTTTTGTTTTTGAAAAATATAGATATAGGCCGAGCGAGGCGAGGCGACAATTTTTTTCTCTGTTGAAAGAATTTGACTTAGTTATATGACATCAAATATGTATGCATAAATAAAGATTTCACGAGCACTCAGACTGACATACATTATATCTATTAAAAAATACAACATTTTCCGCTATATCATATTAATAAACATTTATTTTGCCTCAATTAAGTATTGGGTGGGCCACAGGATGGGACCTGCACCACCCAGGCCCACCCTAACACTATATTTGTATTTATTATTGTCATTTTGCGGTTTTAAATTTTTGGTTTATTGCTGAGTTAAGTAAGTGTATTACAATTCTACATTTATTGTTTAGTTAAGTTTTAGAAACTAATGTAATTTTTATTTAATTAGTGTAAATGTTTTTATCTTCACTCTAAAGTTTAGTTTTATTAGTGTTATACCACGTTATACCCGTAAATATTTACCTATAATAGATTTTATGAACTTACCGGAATCTACCTATATATCAATAAAATTGTTTAAGGATAAATAATGGCTATAGCGAACATTTTTATTGCAATTGATGAAGTATTGGAGGAAAGACCACCTAACATACGTCTTATACGTAGGCAGCTAAGGGACGTTCAAAATCCTTTCGAAATTGAAAATTCGGAATTTGTAAAAAAATTAGATTGAGCAAAGAAGCACGCCAATTTTTATTATACCAAATGCAATCGCATTTAGAAGTCGGGTTTCGGAATACAAAAAATCAACATTATCTTCCATGAAATTGATTATTATTTGTTTTTGTTCTTCCGTAGCGTTCATTTAAAATCTCTGAATGACAATGACCATAGAAAAGAGAGAGTGAGAGAATGACAGTAGACAGTTACCACAAGGTTACCACCAATACCAAAACAGTGTGAAAACCTAACGAACTAGTTTCCCCATGAAAGTCACCAGATAAGGAACAGTGACGTCATACTAAAGCTGGATTCACATGAGACGTTACTGCCGTACCGTTCCAACCGTTCCGTTGCCTGATTGGTTTGACACTTGAACGTTCTCAACGGTTTGAGCGTTGACGGCGAGAATGAAATATTTCAACTTTTGACGGCTTTGACGGTCCGTTGTGACCGTCATTTCCATTTGCGCATGCTCCGAGACGGAGAATGCGGAGATTTGTAGTAATACCAACCTAGTAATATTCTTATAATCCTTATCTCCGGGATTATAGAGACAGGGATGCTTCAGTAATTAAAATTTCAGGAAAGTTATCCATTTTTCTTACTTATCGTTACTTACACACTGATCACAACAAACAATACAAGTTACATTAAAATATAACATAACCAAACAATTTTGGTTATATTTTATTTTTCATTTCTAGTAGTGCGCAGCTCTGAAAACTTTGTCGTCTCATGTGAAATACCAACGTGTTTTGCGGCCGCTACGTCCGCAAAACGAACGGTGTAAACGGTTCATGTGAATCCAGCTTAACTCTAACGCAAATGTAGTCATGCAAATACTCACGCAAGTTACAGAATCAACCTCCAGATAAGGGCTTATGAATAAAATTATTTTAAATGATGGGCTGCGATAGGAATTTGTTATTATAAAATATCTTTAATACCAACAAAAACAATACGCCGCTTTTTGCCCATTAATATTTATTACTGTACGATTCTACTCCATGACAGATCTGTCGCGAAAGAAAAAATCTGATGTGGCCAACACATAATCTCCTGCGGTCTCAATGTTCCAGATAGAATAGTTTTTACCTCTCGCCACTATTCTATAAGAGAGGTATTGTGATGGGTCAAAAATTTCGAGTATGAGTTTTTGACAGATAAGCACGTTTTAGGGTCTTTAGAATACGAATTACACATTTTTGAGATGATGTCTGTGTGTGTGTGCGTGTGTGTGGTCGTTCGTGCGTTCGTTTGTATGTTACAATTTTTTCGGAAACGATAACTCCAAAAATATCAAACATTTAAATACCAAATTTTATATCTAAGGTTTAAATACGATTTTCAATAGACCGCAATTGTATTTTAGTACCAATTCATAAACCGGAAGTAAGACTTTTCATATAGAGTAATATGATTTTTCTCAAATTATCTAGTGTAGATACATAAAGCATTTATGATATAACACAGTATTTTTTAAAGAATTTTTTTAGGTGGCTATTGCATAAATAGTTGTTTTACGTATCCTTTGACATCCTTAAAGTGTCACATTTTTTGACACCTGTCAAAATGACTACTTTACGGCCGCATTTACTTCACGCCGGATTTTACTTCACGGCCGCATTTACTTTACGGCCGCATTTACTTTACGGCCGCATTTACTTTACGGCCGTTAAATAACAAATTTATTTCATTGGTAAATATATTTAGAAGTAATTACCTACAACTTAGTTAACCTAAATTATATAAATAAAATTATTGATGATACTAAGAAACTTTTTTGACATAAAATTACATATTTTTGATAGCCACCTAAAAAATGTTGTGTGTACCTCGGCTTAAAAGTGTTTTTAGCCTCACCTGAATTGCTGGCCTCGGCTTACGGCTCGGCTGCAAACTTCAGATTCGGCCAAAAAAGATCACTTTTACAGCCTTGATACACAAATGACTATTCTGTACCATTTATAAACTATAGGACAATTTAAACCTACTTTTTTGAAATTTCAGTATCTTGTTGTCGATGATATGACATTATTTGTTTCTATACAAAACTGGAATTATTATAACAGTGACAGTACAAATGACATCTTTTGCTTACATCTTGCTTTACATTATTGTTTACATATTACATGAACATGAAACTATTAAAATGTAAGTAAAACTATTTATTAGATTAGTTGAATAAGCAAAATTAGGCAAAAGATTTTTTAGGTATTAATTAAAAACTGAAATTTCATCAGTGCATCAGAGCTTTGAATGCTCAAATGTTTTACAACTGACTGTTGAATAAAAAAGATTCCATGAAAGAACAGAACAATGAAAAAACAGAACACGAAAAAACAGAACATGAAAAAACAGAACATGAAAAAACAGAACATGAAAAAACAGAACAATGAAAAACCAGAACACTGAAGAAACAGAACAATGAAAAAACAGAACAGTGAAAAAACAGAACAGTGAAAAAACAGAACAGTGAAAAAACAGAACACTGAAAAAACAGAACATTGATAAAACAGAACATGAAAAAACAGAACACATAAACTAATCTATGCTAACAAAACCCTTCTTGAGTCCAACAGAACTCCGTTTTTTTGACATAAACTAATCTATGCTAACAAAACCCTTCTTGAGTCCAACGGAACTCCGTTTTTTTGACATAAACTAATCTATGCTAACAAAACCCTAATTGAGTAGAACAGAATTCCGTTTTTTTAAATAAACTAATCAATACTAACAAAACCCTAATTGAGTCCAACAGAACTCCGTTTTTTTAAAAATAAACTAATCAATACTAACAAAACCCTAATTGAGTCCAACAGAACTTCGTCTTTTTGACATAAACTAATCAAAGCTAACAAATCCCTTCTTGAGTTCTGTTTTGTCATTGTTATGTTTTTTCATATTCTGTTTTTTCATGTTCTGTTTTATCAATGTTCTGTTTTTTCACTGTTCTCTTTTTTCATTGTTCTGTTTCTTCAGTGTTCTGTTTTTTCATTGTTCTCTTTTTTCATTGTTCTGTTTTTTCACTGTTCTGTTTTTTCATGTTCTTTTTTTTCATGTTCTGTTTTTTCATGTTCTGTTTTTTCATGTTCTGTTTTTTCATTGTTCTGTTTTGTCCGGTCACCATAAAAAACAATGCTACATTGTGTCAAACTGACGTTTACAATTCGAGATATAAAATGCATTTATCTTAAGTAATACAATTAATAGAAGAAATTTGTTAATTTTTTGAGTTATAATAGAGAGCGTAAATATTATTTTCAATATTTTCATCAATTTTAATAATATTTTAGACAAATTATTTTATTTTGACAGTCATTACAAAGTACAGTCCCAGAAAAACACGTCAGAAGTTTTAGTACATTCAGGGTAAAAATTGTTAACACATTTGAAAAAAACAATGCTATGCTCTGTCAAACTGACGTTTACAGTTTACAATAATTCGATATTCAGATGCACGTATCTTAAGTTATATTAGTAATAGAAGCAATTTGTAAATTATATTAAGTAGGTAATAATCAAAAGAAGCATTTTTTGTATGTTTATCAATATTAGTATTTTATGTTTACAGTCATTTCAAGTACAGTCCCAACAAAAAATGTCAGAAGTTTAGGTACCTACATGCAAAGAAAAAATTATTTGAAAATAAAAAAGCAAAAAAGGAACTTTTTCACCGGAAAGTATCATAAATTCATGGCATTTGATGCTAAAGTAAAGGATTAGAGGAACACTAGGTACTTTATAAAACTGTTAAAATTGAAGGTCGACAATATGCATTTTGTGTTTAACAAAAAAAAATTGTATAGTAAATTATTGAAAATGGCGACCAACAATTATTGTCATTTGTTTTTATTAAAAAATCATATCAAGTTTCATATCAAATTCAAGCTCTTTTAATATATGGATAGCGACAGGCCCCGCTACGCGGGCCTGCGGCTAGGTCGCGCTGCCGAGCGACAAGGAGGATTCGCCCGCTTCGCTGGCTTAAGCTCCGCGGACCCTGAATGTGGGACAATTTGGCACTTCGTGCCTCAATTATAACAATTTTAACATTCAGACTCTACCGCTGCGCGCAACAAGGGGGATTCGCTCGCTTCGCGGGCTTAGGCTCCGCGGACCCTGAATGTGGGACAATTTGGCTCTTCGTATATTAATTATAACGATTTTAACATCCAGACGTTACCGCTGCGCGCGACAAGGGGGATTCGCCCGCTTCGCCTGTCAATGTTTTGTTTATGTGTCCTTGTTAAGTCGCAATCTAAATTCAGTAAAACATTTCGATTTTGCAACAATTTTAAATGTATAATTATTTAATTGAAAATATTGCGTATGTCAAAGTGACAGCAATCAATATCAAAGTGACAGCAATCAATGTCAAAGTGACAGCTGTCAATGTCAAAGTGACATTTAAAATTCAATTTTAATCTAAATGTAAAATTGGATTCATTTGAGGCCCGAAATTAATTCGTTATGTTACTCGCGAGCGAAGCGAGTGTGAGGCCATACAAACACAGTCCGTGCGGCAGCACGGACCTAGCTGAAGACCCGCGTAGCGGGGCCGATGCTAGTCTATATATACTTATTAGCTTAATTCATTATGTTTTCATCATGTTAGCAACCCAACTTTTTTTTCTTCTACACGTTTTATTGTTGGATCGATTTTAATCAAACTTTTTTTATATTAATAACGGTTATTTTCACTAGTGCCTTTTGTATATTTCATTGTTGTAGGGGTCATAGTTTCAGTGAGAAATGAAAAAAACTCACTCTTTTTTCACTCCTTAGCAACGGGTATTATACTTTATTTGATTGTTTTTTTTCATTTGACATATAGGTAGAGGATGTTTTTGACTATATTTTTAATACATGTTTTGTACCAATATTGTCTATATTAACAAAGTTATTAAGAAAAAACCGAAAAATGCACGGAACACAGCTGGGAGTATGCCATGGAATTTTTGTGTTTTCTTTTTTATAAAACAAGATTTTTTTGTCAATTCGTGTCAGATTTGATTTGACGTTTCCAATTCGAAATTTTATTTCGATATATTTGTCATAATTGATAAGGTAAGAGTGTTTTGAAAATTTTATTAAATATTTAAAGATGGAACATATGCGTTATGTTTACATATAGGTAGTTATGTTAAATTTGAAATATAATTTTTGAAATTATTTTATTTAATAACAATGCACTACTGTGAAGATGCATCATGTTACTATTTATTACTATATTTATGTCATATTTTGACACAAGTTTAAATTTTAATTACAATTAGGTACCTATATATATTAAATATGTGTGGCTAATACTATGTATAATTCGGAGTATTTTACTGACTATTTCCCACATATTAATTAAACCATTCATTTGCTTCAAATTTTAAAATTCTAACCAATGACGTACAAAATATATCGGCAAAAAATGTAAAAATTCCCTAGGGATTGTTCAAGTGACAATTTACCCGTCATACATAGCTATGACAATTTTATTGATTTTAATTGAAATTAAAAGTGTCAAATTAACCTTTTTGTGACAACTTCTTACGATGAAATAAAAAATATATCAAATAGAACACCAAAAAATACAGTTACGACAGTTAGCAGCCATGAATGATAACAAAATTATCATATATAATATCTCAAGTGCACTTGAGGAAATTATCGACAATTACATGCACGAGGGATATTCGAAGGACTATTTTCCGATTAAAATTTAGCCAAACGCTGTTTCTCTCATGAAAAATAAAGCAAAATATAAAAATGTCTTTTGACAGCAAGTCAGAATCACTTTGCCACGCCGTATTAAAATACAATAATTTTGCACTAGTGCAAAATTATCGTGTAATTCTACGTTGATTGGACTTCTGATTGGCTTAAATTTTATGAGGGAAATAGTTTATTTTATCAACTTTACCAACAGTTGGCAGCTATGAAACTAGTTGACATTTGAACATTTGAACAGTTCCATTGTTACCATTATTATGATCCACCACATCTCCTCAAATGCATGAGGAATAATTAATCAAATACGATTTAAAATTTACAATTGACGGGGCAGAAATGACGCCAAAGTGGCAACACATTGTCGATGTTTACGAAGAGGACACCGAGGAAGAATATTTTTTGCTGATGTAATGTATTTCGAAATTTAAATTAATATTACACACATTTATTGTAAATATAAATAATTTTCAACATATTTTATGTGAAATACAATTTCAAGAAAATAATTGTGGTACAATAAATGTATGTAATAAAAATTTTAATATCGAAATACATTAAATCAGCAAACACTTTGAAATATTTTTGTTGTTAAACGGGTTGCATTTTTTACTCTTTAGTTCCAAATTACAACCGCTAGGAGTAGCGTTCAACCTAGTATCATAGGAGATTCCTGTCTAAATATATCTCTTGTCTATGTCCCTCGCCTTCAGCTAGGGATTTTGATCATGTCATTTGTCTCGAAATGTTACCAAGCAACAATCTTTTGAAATAAATTTTTCCAGCGAAATAATGGTCCCTTGATATATTACAATTGAAAACTTTAAATGTCAAATTAATTAACAAATTAAATTAAGAAGTATTGGAGGAAAGACCACCTAACATACGTCTTACTTATACGTAGGCAGCTAAGGGACGTTCAAAATCCTTTCGAAATTGAAAATTCGGAATTTGTAAAAAATTTAGATTGAGCAAAGAAGCACGCCAATTTTTATTAGACCAAATGCAACCGCATTTAGAAGTCGGGCTTCGGAATACAAAAAATCAACATTATCTTCCATGAAATTGATTATTCTTTGTTTTTGTTCTTCCGTAGCGTTCATTTAAAATCTCTGAATGACAATGACCATAGAAAAGAGAGAGTGAGAGAATGACAGTAGACAGTTACCACAAGGTTACCACCAATACCAAAACAGTGTGAAAACCTAACGAACTAGTTTCCCCATGAAAGTCACCAGATTAGAAACAGTTAATTTTTTGAGTTATAATAGAGAGACCGTAAATATTTTCAATATTTTCATCAATTTTAATAATATTTTAGACAAATTATTTTATTTTGACAGTCATTACAAAGTACAGTCGCAGAAAAAGACGTCAGAAGTTTTAGTACCTACATTCAGGGTAAAAATTGTTAACATATTTGAAAAAAAACAATGGTTTGTTCTGTCAAACTGACGTTTACAGTTTACAATAATTCGATATTCAGATTAAAGCTGTTGATAAAATTCGAATTTTGAAAAATTTGAAATTCGAAAAATATGCTTTTTAAATTTTCGAATTTCGAATTTCAAATTTCAAAATTCGAATTTAAAATTCGAATTTAAATTCGAATTTCGAGTGTATTGTAAACGGTGTTTTTTAACATTACATATTAATTCGATTATCGTCATGCTCTCATCAATACAGTGGCATGTTTTGGAGAAAGGGCTAAAACAGGTTAATTAGAACAAGAATGATGCACACTAGTTATTTACACGCTTAAGCTAGATTCAGACCTACTCAATTATAAGTGTAAGTGTCTAATTTAACCAATCAGCGCTCAATGTTTGTACTCATAATTGAAATTGGAATTTTATGGAAGCGCTGGTTGGTTAATTTAGCACTTATACTTATAATTGGGTAGGTCTGAATCTAGCTTTATGCCTGTAGTGCAGAGTGCAGACACGTTTTTGTTTGCCCTTGACGCAGTGTAGTGGTGAACTTCGAATTTTCATTAAAATTCGAAATTCGAACTTCGAATTTTTCATTAAAATTCGAAATTTTTTTTCGAATGAATTTTCGAATTCAATTTTTTTGAAAATCAACAGCACTAATTCAGATGCATGTATCTTAAGGCGGTTCACTTGTACCAAAAATATAGCGGAAAAGTGACCTCGGCATATTATAAACTGAGCCCTTGCTTTTAAACCTACACTATTTATTTTTTATATATGGCTAGATAGTAGATGTCTCTAGAGTGCTATGAAGTCGAAATCTTCTTATTGCTTAGAGTTTTATTATTAAAAATTAAGGAACATGACCAATTTTACTCATATTTATTCTTATTTTTTCTTTATTTCTGTTTTTAAAATTAACAAAATAGCTCCATAGCACTCTTCACAATCATATAAGTAACGTTTTAGAACAAAGACAAAGATACTATCTTAATATAAACACGTGTATTTTGTAATATTAAATTGGGCAATTTACTTCATTTTTATATACAGTGGTGTCGCTAGTAGTGCGTCGATGTTCGCCAGACATCAAGTACCGCCTACGGCATGTCGCGGTGGGAGGATCGAGGGGAGGATAGTGAAGCGAAATTATGTTGTGGCTTCTTACTTTGGCTTTCTGAGTATCTGAGTAGTTAAAGGTTTTCTAAATTTCACGAAATTTATTTATTATAGCGAAAAGTGACCGAAATTTAAGCCGTAAACCACGGTTGTCAAAACAACGAAGATCGTTAAAATTTAAACTTAGTCGTTCTCAAAAGAACAAAATATTAAATAAAGATGACAACGCGATTTCGAAAAATAAAGAAGAAAAATCTACAAATGATAGGTAAAATAATACATATTAGTAAAGCTGATGTAGGATCATGCCAGATTATATTATCAGGGCTGATACGAGCCGGGTGCAGGGGGATGCAAATTATTTAATTTGTTTGACATATTTAACTATTATAAAGCTAATATTGCAAATATTTTCTGTAGCCAAAAATTAAATAAATATAGTTTCTTACAATAAATTCGTCGACTATACAATTTTGTGACATTGTAGTAATTTCGAAGCAGATTCTTGAGTTTTTGTTAACATTGTAAGAAGATTCGCGTATTTGTATACCAGAGGTGTAGCTTTTTATTCTTGATAAAAATAATAGTCTCGTTAACCATTTGTGGGAATTTTTTTTTCTGATTCTTCGTTTAATTCTTTTATTTTATAAATTTTAATAAATATTTATGTTGTTAAAATATGTTTAATAAGCTTCGGGATTTTGAACCTTATTGGGACAGACAGTAACTACTATGACGCACGATCTTTGGCGTTTTTGATATAAGCCAAATAAGTCGCAGATTTAAAAATTGAATACCTTTGGTACTCGTATATGATAATGTTTTTATGAATTTTAAGTTCATTATTAATAATTTCGATTTTGGTTAACGACCCTATTAAATTATCTAAAGTCAATAGCCATTGGATGCATTGTTTTCTATACAGAGGATTGAAATATTTTTGCCCCGGGCTTCGGGTCCAAAACAGGCTTTCGATGCCGATTTGCTATGGTCCTACCATAACTTTATTGTAATTTTCAAAAATAGGTACCAATTATTATAAAATGTATTAATTTACAGTTGTACTAAAGAAATGCACAATAATGTTGATAAACAAAATAACAGGTACGTACCTACCTATAATATTTATTCATATTTTACCCTATCTTTTCACTTATGTTTTTTTTAAGTGACCCGGAATTTGATAAACATATCAGTATAGAAAATAGACATATTTCTTTTCTGGGCAGGTAAATAATAAAATTTAAAAAATTCCTAAAGTAGGTAATATTACCATTAAACTGGTTTTAGTATCTCAGAAAATGACTTAAAAGAAGCCGGATGTAGTTTTTTATCATGTACTACAAATTCGCCATCAATCGAAACAAAGTATATATACCTATATACAGGGTGTCTGTTTATAAATGGACCAGCATTTATCTCGCTTATTTGTTGATTTAGCGTTTTTTGTCAAATACATGATTTATACAGTATCATGTGTAGTAAATGATAGCGGATGTGAATCCTTGGTATCACTTCCGGTTTTTGAGGAAGTCATAGCAAATTTCAAATGGAACATTGTATTTTTATTACGAATTTGAAAAGTACATTAAATTTGCTTTACGGTAGTATAAAAAAGTCATGTTGTATTATTAAAATATTAAATTACGGGCACTTAAATTATACACCTATGAACGCTGAAATAAGTAAGCCTTGCCGCGAAACAAAAACAATAGTTGAAAGCAGTTACCTGTCAACATTTTGAACATCTTTTATAAAATTAAAGTTAGGTACTCCCGCGGGAGTATACCTCGCGAGGTACTCTAATAAATTAATTGTTTCTTAATTATTCATAATACGCGTTTTCTTTATTATAATTAGATTTAAGAGATATTTTATTGTAATTTACATTGATTGTTGACAGATAACTGTTTTCAACTATTGTTTTTGTTTTGCGGCAAGGCTTACTTATTTCAGCGTTCATAGGTGCATAATTTAAGTGCCCGTAATTTAATATTTTAATAATACAACATATGACTCACGTGTATTATTTCCAAGTACAAGGTCAATTAAACATAACAAGGAAACTGTTTTGTTACTTTATATTTTGGACTCCTAAAGGAATGCTAGTTGATAAAGTATGTGTAAATTATAAGCAGGTACGTACCTGTGTTATAAAAACTATCAAACTATTTATTTTTATAGATATGCTATGATGAGGACTTCTGGGAAAAATATATGTCGCCCAAATTAAATTATTTTTACTATAACTGCCTTTTACCAGAAATAATAGATAGTAGACAAAAACGAAATTTCTAAGAGATATAAAGATGAATGATTTATATTTATAAAAGTTTGTAACCTGCAACAATCATTCCAAATAAACAATTTTTTCTTATAAATGCATGATTTTTATTAATCAACGAATAAATTATTGGTTGCGTTCAAAACACGTAATATTGTATTATATTGCCCAGCTTTTTACCAAAATGCAAAACAGAATTAAAAGAAAAAATGATTTTCACTCTTCTAGGTAAATAACATTTACGTAGAATTGCTTTAAAATGAATATAAAAATAATAACATATCATTCTATAAACGAAAAAACCTTGGGATTTAGTAGTGCTAATCAATATTAAGTGAACTGACTGCACCCGCTTCTCTCTGAAAACAGTTCGATTGTTGTTGAGTTGTCCATTGTTGTCGATACAATTGTGGTGAACATTTAAAGCGGTACTAGCCTAATTTATTATGGAATAAAATTTAATAAATTTCAAATTAAGAAGGTATGACCAACGGAAAAATATTGTAACTAACTCATTTGTTAATAGGCGATTAATAATGTCAACAATTAACGCGTTTGCTTCTCTCACGCGTTAAAATGTCTCAATTATTAATCGCCCTCATTAACACACTAGTTTGTTAAATAACTATTAATATTTCAATTTTCAATCAAACAGTATCGTACTAGATAAATAAATCTATCTGTACTTAAAATTTTAACTGAATACTTCCAATATATTAATATTACAAGATATGTTTCAAATACAAATGCAAAATTTTAAATATCTACAAACGAATGAGCTGTTATTTTTCTGCTTCCTCCTGATTGGCTGATTAAAATTTAGGGAGTAGGAGTTGTGCCAGCCTCTTTGCTCGCTTATCGCTACCTCGCCCTTTACACTTACAAAACCATAGATGGTACGTGAAAGCACGTGTTACGCCTTAAGTTATATTAGTAATAGAAGCAATTTGTAAATTATATTAAGCAGGGTTGTTATGTTTAAAACAATTTGTTTTAAACAAACTGTTTTAAACACGGCCTAATGTTTTAATGCATGTTTTAAACTGTGTTTTAAATCAGGTTTTTAAAAATGATATCGAAATCCATTCACGACGCATAACAAAAACAAAACAAATTCAACTACCGACCATCGGTGACTCCTAGCTACGCAGCTAGAGCGATGTAAATCCCCGTCTTCGCACAAAAAGTAGCATTGGCGACATATTTCGATGGAAATAATATATATTTAAAACAGATATCCTGTTTAAAACATGTTTTAAACATGCTTTTTTGTTGTTTAAAACATGTTTTTTTGTACAGAGTTAAAAACATGTTTTAAACCAAAAAAACAGTTTTAAACAGTAAAAAACAAATGTTTTGTTTAAAATTGAAAAAAACATGTTTTTTTTCAACCCTGAATATTAAGTAATAATCGAAAGAACCATTTTTTGTATGTTTATCAATATTAGTATTTTATGTTTACTGTCATTTCAAGTACAGTCCCAACAAAAAATGTCAAGTTTAGGTACCTACATGCAAAGAAAAAAATATTTGAAAATAAAAAAGCAAAAAAGGAACTTTTTCACCGGAAAGTATCATAAATTCATGGCATTTGATGCCAAAGTAAAGGATTAGAGGAACACTAGGTACTTTATATAACTGTTAAAATTGAAAGTCGACAATATGCATTTTGTGTTTAACAAAAAAAAATTATATAGAACAATATCGAGTTTGATATTAAATGAAACTACCAAATGAGCACCAATTTTATAAAATTATTGAAAATGGCGACCAACAATTATTGTCATTTGTTTTTATTAAAAAATCATATCGAGTTTCATATCAAATTCAAGGGCTGGATAAGGGCTACCTAATTAATCAAATTATTTAAAATGGTGGCTGACGATTGGAATTTGTTTTTATAAAAAAAAACAATATCGAGTTTGAGCTAGATGCGGGATAATTAATAAGATTATTTAAAATGATGGCCGACGATTATCTTTTGTTTTTATAAAAATATGTTAGAATAATACCTATTTGAGTATTATATCAAATTAAATGTTTTATTGGTAAGGGTTGTTCAAAATGGAGACCTACGATCGTCATTTGTTTATACCTATTATAATATTATTAAAATCATATTGATTTTGATATCAAAGTAAAGGTCTTGATGATGAGGACTGATATACACAAAAAGTTATAAATTTGATAGTGCGTGATTAGCTTCTGTTTTTTATTTAAATCCTTGATATTAAGTTCATCGTCACTCATCTCTGTCTGTCTGTCTACGTACGGTAAAAAAAAACAAAAGTCAAAAATGACCCACTTCCCGGGATCTTATCGAACTGCAAATTTGCAAATAGACTTTTGTCACCTAACTTTGGCAACATTTCAAATTATCCGCCATCTTGAAACCAAATGGCGGCTAACTATCTCAAAATGTACTGCACCGATTGCGGTAAAATTTGGTACACTAATAGCCAAGGATCTAACTTATGATATAGATATATTAAAATGTCAGTCCGCCATCTTGAAACAAAATGGCTGACAGATATATCAAAATGTACTGTAACTATTGCGTTAAAATTTGGTACAGTAATAGCTAAGAATCTATATTAAAATGTTAGTCCGCCATCTTGAAACAAAATGGCAGCTAGCTATCTCAAAACGTACTGCACCGATCTGGTTCAAATTTAGTACAGTAACAGCTAAAGATCTAATTTAATATACCTACTATAGGTATATAACAATGTCAGTCCACCATAAAAAACTGGGCTGTAAAAAATAGTACCGGAAAAGTGTTTACGCGGTGAAAAACGAAACAAAAATCTGTGCACAAAAAATTTAAATAAATATCGATCGAGCCTCACATATAATGGATTTATTATCAAAAACTTTGTTTTTTAATAATAGAATAATTTCAAATTTTAATGGCATAAATATAATTTATATTGAAGAAGGAAGATGAATAATATGAAGTTGTAATTAAATAATTATAATTTCATCATACAATTTTTTCGGTAGAGTCTAAATGTTATAATCATTATAATTGAGGCACGAAGTGCCAAATTGTCCCACATTCAGGGTCCGTGGAGCCTAAGCCTGCGAAGCGGGCGAATCCCCCTTGTCGCGCGCAGCGGTAAAGTGTGAATGTTAAAATCGTTATAATTGAGGCACGAAGTGCCAAATTGTCCCACATTCAGGGTCCGCGGAGCCTAAGCCTGCGAAGCGGGCGAATTCCCCTTGTCGCGCGCAGCGGTAGAGTCTGAATGTTAAAATCGTTATAATTGAGGCACGAAGTGCCGAATTGTCCCACATTCAGGGGCTGCGGAGCTTGAGCCCGCGAAGCGGGCGAATTTTCCTTGTCGCGCGGCAGCGCGACCTAGCCGTAGCGGGGCCTGACGCTATCCATATATTAAAAGAGCTTGGGTTCACTATATTTGAAACTTTTCAGAACGTCTAGATGTTAAATGGTTTAAGCGATTTTTATGAATTTTTTTTATAAAATAGATATTTATTTAGACTATATTCTTACATTTGTTTTGGATTTTTTAAAATTCATAATGTATGAGAAATTTTTAAAAAACATGCATTTTTTTGCCATTTTCATATTAGATTGAGCTGTCCATGTAATTTTTAAGATGAATAACGAAAGTTGGTGGTTTGACAGTTGTTATTTTATTACTAGACAGGATGATAATACACCTTGTTTATCATGATTTTGAAATTAATGTAAGTACCTAACCTATATAACTTAAGTGTAGATGTGTTTATTTATTTACTTTTTTTATAGTTCAAAAATTGTGTATTTAAAAATTTAAAAATTTTTGATGTAAAATGCACTCTGAAGTTATCTACCTATAATAAAAATAATGTCATAAAATATTTTCAGTATTCCATCTAAACTATAGTATAACCCGTTTTACCCGTATACAGCGATGGTCAACTTAACATTGTTCATGATTGACATGATCAAGTATTTTTTCGTACAACAATTAATTTTTAAATTAAAACAAATCACGCTGTCCTAAGTAACGAAAATGTTTTGTTTATGTATCCTTGTTAAGTCGCAATCTAAATTCAGTAAAACATTTCGTAACAAATGAATTTGTCAGATGACAAATCCACTTTCGGATTTTGCAACAATTTTAAATGTATAATTATTTAATTGAAAATATTGCGTATGTCAAAGTGACAGCAATCAATATCAAAGTGACAGCAATCAATGTCAAAGTGACAGCTGTCAATGTCAAAGTGACATTTAAAATTCAATTTTAATCTAAATGTAAAATTGGATTCATTTGAGGTCCGAAATTAATTCGTTATATTACTCGCGAGCGAAGCGAGTGTGAGACCATATAAACACAGTCCGTGCGGCAGCACGGACCTAGCCGAAAGACCCGCGTAGCGGGGCCTGACGCTAGTCTATATATACTAATTAGCTTAATTCACTATGTTTTCATCATGTTAGCAACCAAACTTTTTTTTCTTCTACACGTTTTATTATTGGATCGATTTTAATCAAACTTTTTTTATATTAATAAGGATTCTTTTCACTAGTGCCTTTTGTTATATTTCATTGTTGTAGGGGCCATAGTTTCAGTGAGAAATGAAAAAAACTCACTCTTTTTTCACTCCTTAGCAACGGGTATTATACTTTATTTGATTGTTTTTTTCATTTGACATATAGGTAGAGGATGTTTTTGACTATATTTTTAATACATGTTTTGTACCAATATTGTCTATATTAAGAAAGTTATTAAGAAAAAACCGAAAAATGCACGGAACACAGCTGGGAGTATGCCATGGAATTTTTGTGTTTTCTTTTTTATAAAACAAGATTTTTTAGTCAATTCGTGTCAGATTTGATTTGACGTTTCCAATTCGAAATTTTATTTCGATATATTTGTCATAATTGATAAGGTAAGAGTGTTTTGAAAATTTTATTAAATATTTAAAGATTGTTTTGAAAATTTTATTAAATATTTAAAGATGGAACATATGCGTTATGTTTACATATAGGTAGTTATGTTAAATTTGAAATATAATTTTTGAAATTATTTTATTTAATAACAATGCACTACTGTGAAGTTGCATCATGTTACTATTTATTACTATATTTATGTCATATTTTGACACAAGTTTAAATTTTAATTACAATTAGGTACCTATATATATTAAATATGTGTGGCTAATACTATGTATAATTCGGAGTATTTTACTGACTATTTCCCACATATTAATTAAACCATTCATTTGCTTCAATTTTTAAAATTCTAACCAATGACGTACAAAATATATCGGCAAAAAATGTAAAAATTCCCTAGGGATTGTTCAAGTGACAATTTACCCGTCATACATAGCTATGACAATTTTATTGATTTTAATTGAAATTAAAAGTGTCAAATGAACCTTTTTGTGACAACTTCTTACGATGAAATAAAAAATATATCAAATAGAACACCAAAAAATACAGTTACGTCAAAAACCTTAGTTTGGAACCAATTATTAATGAACTTGTGAAACGAAAGAAACTAAAATAAAATTTTGACACTCAAAGGTTAGTATAAAAATTGAATGTTAAACTAAACAACCGTTTCGGCTCAATAAATTAGTCTTGATTTAAAAACACGAAAACCCACGACTAATAATTATTCTAATCGGTCTGCAGCAGTGTCAAATTTTGCTTACTCCGACATTAGAAAACATTTAATAATAAAAATATTAGGACACTCCAACGTAAATTTATTAGTTCATATTTTATGTCTGTTTATTTAGAAATAGTCTAACAAAATATATCTCGTGTCTCATTATTTTTAAGATTGTTGCTTATAGGTAACATTCCTCGACAAATTCAATGATAAAATCCCTCGCCAGCCTTTGGTAACTTAGATTGCAGGCGCTCGGCCTTTATTTATAGTACTCAATTATCAATAGATGTCGCTATTGACAGTTAGCAGCCATGAATGATAACAAAATTATCATATATAATATCTCAAGTGCACTTGAGGAAATTATCGACAATTACATGCACGAGGGATATTCGAAGGACTATTTTCCGATTAAAATTTAGCGAAACGCTGTTTCTCTCATGAAAAATAAAGCAAAATTTAAAAATGTCTTTTGACAGCAAGTCAGAATCACTTTGCCACGCCGTATTAAAATACAATAATTTTGCATTAGTGCAAATTATCGATAATTTGCACTAGTGCAAAATTATCGTGTAATTCTACGTTGATTGGACGATATTCAGAAATGTCAGACTTCTGATTGGCTTAAATTTTATGAGGGAAATAGTTTATTTTATCAACTTTACCAACAGTTGGCAGCTATGAAACTAGTTGACATTTGAACATTTGAACAGTTCCATTGTTACCATTATTATGATCCACCACATCTCCTCAAATGCATGAGGAATAATTAATCAAATACGATTTAAAATTTACAATTGACGGGGCAGAAATGACGCCAAAGTGGCAACACATTGTCGATGTTTACGAAGAGGACACCGAGGAAGAATATTTTTTGCTGATGTAATGTATTTCGAAATTTAAATTAATATTACACACATTTATTGTAAATATAAATAATTTTCAACATATTTTATGTGAAATACAATTTCAAGAAAATAATTGTGGTACAATAAATGTATGTAATAAAAATTTTAATATCGAAATACATTAAATCAGCAAACACTTTGAAATATTTTTGTTGTTAAACGGGTTGCATTTTTTACTCTTTAGTTCCAAATTACAACCGCTAGGAGTAGCGTTCAACCTAGTATCATAGGAGATTCCTGTCTAAATATATCTCTTGTCTATGTCCCTCGCCTTCAGCTAGGGATTTTGATCATGTCATTTGTCTCGAAATGTTACCAAGCAACAATCTTTTGAAATAAATTTTTCCAGCGAAATAATGGTCCCTTGATATATTACAATTGAAAACTTTAAATGTCAAATTAATTAACAAATTAAATTAAGAAGTATTGGAGGAAAGACCACCTAACATACGTCTTACTTATACGTAGGCAGCTAAGGGACGTTCAAAATCCTTTCGAAATTGAAAATTCGGAATTTGTAAAAAATTTAGATTGAGCAAAGAAGCACGCCAATTTTTATTAGACCAAATGCAACCGCATTTAGAAGTCGGGCTTCGGAATACAAAAAATCAACATTATCTTCCATGAAATTGATTATTCTTTGTTTTTGTTCTTCCGTAGCGTTCATTTAAAATCTCTGAATGACAATGACCATAGAAAAGAGAGAGTGAGAGAATGACAGTAGACAGTTACCACAAGGTTACCACCAATACCAAAACAGTGTGAAAACCTAACGTACTAGTTTCCCCATGAAAGTCACCAGATTAGAAACAGTTAATTTTTTGAGTTATAATAGAGAGACCGTAAATATTTTCAATATTTTCATCAATTTTAATAATATTTTAGACAAATTATTTTATTTTGACAGTCATTACAAAGTACAGTCGCAGAAAAAGACGTCAGAAGTTTTAGTACCTACATTCAGGGTAAAAATTGTTAACATATTTGAAAAAAACAATGCTATGTTCTGTCAAACTGACGTTTACAGTTTACAATAATTCGATATTCAGATTAGTGCTGTTAATAAAATTCGAATTTTGAAAAATTTGAAATTCGAAAAATATGCTTTTTAAATTTTCGAATTTCGAATTCCAAATTTCATATTTCAAAATTCGAATAACCCATTAATGCCCAGTATTATTTTTCTTTCCGATCTATGTCAAATATTCAGTATTTACTCCAAATAATTACTTATTACCGAGAAAAATGTTTAAAAAATTTAATCTCTTATAGATTTTGAATTATGACATGGGTCATTAATGACCCCTTGGGCACACAGAACACATTACATAACAATATAGAATATGTGTTTTATTATAATTATTGAAAAATGAAATACATTGTAAAGACGAAAAGTTTGTAATTATTATAATTCATTATATCACATATTTAGAGCAGAAAAAAATAGGTAAGAGAGGTACTTTGTCCAATGTTCTGCGTGCATGTTCTTGCTCAAAAATATCTCCTTTTTCCCAAATACACCTTTCAAATGTTTCTCTATTTTTGCCAACTAAGTTTCCTAGTTCAGTATTATCATTATCGTAGAAAAATAAATACATGAGCTCAGCTTCGGCACGTAACTAATTAGGATTCAAATTGTCTAGATCATTACAATCTTCGTCAGCTAAGTCAGCATCTATCTCACTCTCATTACCTTCAGGATAAAAATAACTATTTAATCTGACACTAAATCATCCACATTCAAATTTTCAATAATTTGCAATAATTCTGCAGTTCTTTCTGATATATAAAAATAACAAACTATATAGAAATGCCCAAGGGGTCGTTAACGACTCATGCTTACAAATTGTTAAAAAATATATGTAATAATATTTTAATTTTACAGTAATATAGTCTACTTAATATTAGAATAAATTATCTGTCTTAAAAAGTATCTTCATGTTTTAATTATTATTAAATTTAATTACTTACGGGTCTTTGATTTTCCTACATTGCAATAAGTTTCCAGTATTCACTTTATATAAATTAAATTTAAACTTATAATGCAATTTATGACACAAAAACAAATTTTAATACATATATTGGTATTCACTCTTGTACATTCATCGATTTAAACTGATAAAAGTATAAACATTCTGCATAAAAAAAATTAAATAACCTGTGGGTCGAAAACGACCCCTTGGGCATTAATGGGTTAAATTCGAATTTCGAGTGTATTGTAAACGGTGTTTTTTAACATTACATATTAATTCGATTATCGTCATGCTCTCATCAATACAGTGGCATGTTTTGGAGAAAGCGCTAAAACAGGTTAATTAGAACAAGAATGATGCACACTAGTTATTTACACGCTTAAGCTAGATTCAGACCTACTCAATTATAAGTGTAAGTGTCTAATTTAACCAATCAGCGCTCAATGTTTGTACTTATAATTGAAATTGGAATTTTATGGAAGCGCTGGTTGGTTAATTTAGCACTTATACTTATAATTGGGTTGGTCTGAATCTAGCTTTATGCCTGTAGTGCAGAGTGCAGACACGTTTTTGTTTGCCCTTGACGCAGTGTAGTGGTGAACTTCGAATTTTCATTAAAATTTGAAATTCGAACTTCGAATTTTTCATTAAAATTCGAAATTTTTTTTCGAATGAATTTTCGAATTCAAATTTTTTGAAAATCAACAGCACTAATTCAGATGCATGTATCTTAAGTTATATTAGTAATAGAAGCAATTTGTAAATTATATTAAGTAATAATCGAAAGAACCATTTTTTGTATGTTTATCAATATTAGTATTTTATGTTTACAGTCATTTCAAGTACAGTCCCAACAAAAAATGTCAAGTTTAGGTACCTACATGCAAAGAAAAAATATTTGAAAATAAAAAAGCAAAAAAGGAACTTTTTCACCGGAAAGTATCATAAATTCATGGCATTTGATGCCAAAGTAAAGGATTAGAGGAACACTAGGTACTTTATATAACTGTTAAAATTGAAAGTCGACAATATGCATTTTGTGTTTATCAAAAAAAATTATATAGAACAATATCGAGTTTGATATTAAATGAAACTACCAAATGAGCACCAATTTTATAAAATTATTGAAAATGGCGACCAACAATTATTGTAATTTGTTTTTATTAAAAAATCATATCGAGTTTCATATCAAATTCAAGGGCTGGATAAGGGCTACCTAATTAATCAAATTATTTAAAATGGTGGCTGACGATTGGAATTTGTTTTTATAAAAAAAAACAATATCGAGTTTGAGCTAGATGCGGGATAATTAATAAGATTATTTAAAATGATGGCCGACGATTATCTTTTGTTTTTATAAAAATATGTTAGAATAATACCTATTTGAGTATTATATCAAATTAAATATTTTATTGGTAAGGGTTGTTCAAAATGGAGACCTACGATCGTCATTTGTTTATACCTATTATAATATTATTAAAATCATATTGATTTTGATATCAAAGTAAAGGTCTTGATGATGAGGACTGATATACACAAAAAGTTATAAATTTGATAGTGCGTGGTTAGCTTCTGTTTTTTATTTAAATCCTTGATATTAAGTTCATCGTCACTCATCTCTGTCTGTCTGTCTACGTACGGTAAAAAAAAACAAAAGTCAAAAATGACCCACTTCCCGGGATCTTATCGAACTGCAATTTTGCAAATAGACTTTTGTCACCTAACTTTGGCAACATTTCAAATTATCCGCCATCTTGAAACCAAATGGCGGCTAACTATCTCAAAATGTACTGCACCGATTGCGGTAAAATTTGGTACACTAATAGCCAAGGATCTAACTTATGATATAGATATATTAAAATGTCAGTCCGCCATCTTGAAACAAAATGGCTGACAGATATATCAAAATGTACTGTAACTATTGCGTTAAAATTTGGTACAGTAATAGCTAAAAATCTATATTAAAATGTTAGTCCGCCATCTTGAAACAAAATGGCAGCTAGCTATCTCAAAACGTACTGCACCGATCTGGTTCAAATTTAGTACAGTAACAGCTAAAGATCTAATTTAATATACCTACTATAGGTATATAACAATGTCAGTCCACCATAAAAAACTGGGCTGTAAAAAATAGTACCGGAAAAGTGTTTACGCGGTGGAAAACGAAACAAAAATCTGTGCACAAAAAATTTAAATAAATATCGATCGAGCCTCACATATAATGGATTTATTATCAAAAACTTTGTTTTTTAATAATAGAATAATTTCAAGTTTGATATCAAATTAATTTAATTACACATATTATGTTATTTTATTCTAAAATTTTAATGGCATAAATATAATTTATATTGAAGAAGGAAGATGAATAATATGAAGTTGTAATTAATGATAATTTCATCATACAATTTTTTCGGTAGAGTCTAAATGTTATAATCGTTATAATTGAGGCACGAAGTGCCAAATTGTCCCACATTCAGGGTCCGTGGAGCCTAAGCCTGCGAAGCGGGCGAATCCCCCTTGTCGCGCGCAGCGGTAAAGTCTGAATGTTAAAATCGTTATAATTGAGGCACGAAGTGCCAAATTGTCCCACATTCAGGGTCCGCGGAGCCTAAGCCTGCGAAGCGGGCGAATCCCCCTTGTCGCGCGCAGCGGTAGAGTCTGAATGTTAAAATCGTTATAATTGAGGCACGAAGTGCCGAATTGTCCCACATTCAGGGGCTGCGGAGCTTGAGCCCGCCAAGCGGGCGAATTTTCCTTGTCGCGCGGTAGCGCGACCTAGCCGTAGCGGGGCCTGACGCTATCCATATATTAAAAGAGCTTGGGTTCACTATATTTGAAACTTTTCAGAACGTCTAGATGTTAAATGGTTTAAGCGATTTTTATGAATTTTTTTTTATAAAATAGATATTTATTTAGACTATATTCTTACATTTGTTTTGGATTTTTTTAAATTCATAATGTATGAGAAATTTTTAAAAAACATGCATTTTTTTGCCATTTTCATATTAGATTGAGCTGTCCATGTAATTTTTAAGATGAATAACGAAAGTTGGTGGTTTGACAGTTGTTATTTTATTACTAGACAGGATGATAATACACCTTGTTTATCATGATTTTGAAATTAATGTAAGTACCTAACCTATATAACTTAAGTGTAGATGTGTTTATTTACTTTTTTTATAGTTCAAAAATTGTGTATTTAAAAATTTAAAAATTTTTGATGTAAAATGCACTCTGAAGTTATCTACCTATAATAAAAATAATGTCATAAAATATTTTCAGTATTCCATGTAAACTATAGTATAACCCGTATACAGCGATGGTCAACTTAACATTGTTCATGATTGACATGATCAAGTATTTTTTCGTACAACAATTAATTTTTAAATTAAAACAAATCACGCTGTCCTAAGTACCTAACGAAAATGTTTTGTTTATGTATCCTTGTTAAGTCGCAATCTAAATTCAGTAAAACATTTCGTAACAAATGAATTTGTCAGATGACAAATCCACTTTCGGATTTTGCAACAATTTTAAATGTATAATTATTTAATTGAAAATATTGCGTATGTCAAAGTGACAGCAATCAATATCAAAGTGACAGCAATCAATGTCAAAGTGACAGCTGTCAATGTCAAAGTGACATTTAAAATTCAATTTTAATCTAAATGTAAAATTGGATTCATTTGAGGTCCGAAATTAATTCGTTATATTACTCGCGAGCGAAGCGAGTGTGAGACCATATAAACACAGTCCGTGCGGCAGCACGGACCTAGCCGAAAGACCCGCGTAGCGGGGCCTGACGCTAGTCTATATATACTAATTAGTTTAATTCACTATGTTTTCATCATGTTAGCAACCAAACTTTTTTTTCTTCTACACGTTTTATTATTGGATCGATTTTAATCAAACTTTTTTTATATTAATAAGGATTCTTTTCACTAGTGCCTTTTGTATATTTCATTGTTGTAGGGGCCATAGTTTCAGTGAGAAATGAAAAAAACTCACTCTTTTTTCACTCCTTAGCAACGGGTATTATACTTTATTTGATTGTTTTTTTCATTTGACATATAGGTAGAGGATGTTTTTGACTATATTTTTAATACATGTTTTGTACCAATATTGTCTATATTAAGAAAGTTATTAAGAAAAAACCGAAAAATGCACGGAACACAGCTGGGAGTATGCCATGGAATTTTTGTGTTTTCTTTTTTATAAAACAAGATTTTTTAGTCAATTCGTGTCAGATTTGATTTGACGTTTCCAATTCGAAATTTTATTTCGATATATTTGTCATAATTGATAAGGTAAGAGTGTTTTGAAAATTTTATTAAATATTTAAAGATTGTTTTGAAAATTTTATTAAATATTTAAAGATAGAACATATGCGTTATGTTTACATATAGGTAGTTATGTTAAATTTGAAATATAATTTTTGAAATTATTTTATTTAATAACAATGCACTACTGTGAAGTTGCATCATGTTACTATTTATTACTATATTTATGTCATATTTTGACACAAGTTTAAATTTTAATTACAATTAGGTACCTATATATATTAAATATGTGTGGCTAATACTATGTATAATTTGGAGTATTTTACTGACTATTTCCCACATATTAATTAAACCATTCATTTGCTTCAATTTTTAAAATTCTAACCAATGACGTACAAAATATATCGGCAAAAAATGTAAAAATTCCCTAGGGATTGTTCAAGTGACAATTTACCCGTCATACATAGCTATGACAATTTTATTGATTTTAATTGAAATTAAAAGTGTCAAATGAACCTTTTTGTGACAACTTCTTACGATGAAATAAAAAATATATCAAATAGAACACCAAAAAATACAGTTACGTCAAAAACCTTAGTTTGGAACCAATTATTAATGAATGAATAAAATTTTGACACTCAAAGGTTAGTATAAAAATTGAATGTTAAACTAAACAACCGTTTCGGCTCAATAAATTAGTCTTGATTTAAAAACACGAAAACCCACGACTAATAATTATTCTAATCGGTCTGCAGCAGTGTCAAATTTTGCTTACTCCGACATTAGAAAACATTTAATAATAAAAATATTAGGACACTCCAACGTAAATTTATTAGTTCATATTTTATGTCTGTTTATTTAGAAATAGTCTAACAAAATATATCTCGTGTCTCATTATTTTTAAGATTGTTGCTTATAGGTAACATTCCTCGACAAATTCAATGATAAAATCCCTCGCCAGCCTTTGGTAACTTAGATTGCAGGCGCTCGGCCTTTATTTATAGTACTCAATTATCAACAGATGTCGCTATTGACAGTTAGCAGCCATGAATGATAACAAAATTATCATATATAATATCTCAAGTGCACTTGAGGAAATTATCGACAATTACATGCACGAGGGATATTCGAAGGACTATTTTCCGATTAAAATTTAGCGAAACGCTGTTTCTCTCATGAAAAATAAAGCAAAATTTAAAAATGTCTTTTGACAGCAAGTCAGAATCACTTTGCCACGCCGTATTAAAATACAATAATTTTGCATTAGTGCAAATTATCGATAATTTGCACTAGTGCAAAATTATCGTGTAATTCTACGTTGATTGGACGATATTCAGAAATGTCAGACTTCTGATTGGCTTAAATTTTATGAGGGAAATAGTTTATTTTATCAACTTTACCAACAGTTGGCAGCTATGAAACTAGTTGACATTTGAACAGTTCCATTGTTACCATTATTATGATCCACCACATCTCCTCAAATGCATGAGGAATAATTAATCAAATACGATTTAAAATTTACAATTGACGGGGCAGAAATGACGCCAAAGTGGCAACACATTGTCGATGTTTACGAAGAGGACACCGAGGAAGAATATTTTTTGCTGATGTAATGTATTTCGAAATTTAAATTAATATTACACACATTTATTGTAAATATAAATAATTTTCAACATATTTTATGTGAAATACAATTTCAAGAAAATAATTGTGGTACAATAAATGTATGTAATAAAAATTTTAATATCGAAATACATTAAATCAGCAAACACTTTGAAATATTTTTGTTGTTAAACGGGTTGCATTTTTTACTCTTTAGTTCCAAATTACAACCGCTAGGAGTAGCGTTCAACCTAGTATCATAGGAGATTCCTGTCTAAATATATCTCTTGTCTATGTCCCTCGCCTTCAGCTAGGGATTTTGATCATGTCATTTGTCTCGAAATGTTACCAAGCAACAATCTTTTGAAATAAATTTTTCCAGCGAAATAATGGTCCCTTGATATATTACAATTGAAAACTTTAAATGTCAAATTAATTAACAAATTAAATTAAGAAGTATTGGAGGAAAGACCACCTAACATACGTCTTACTTATACGTAGGCAGCTAAGGGACGTTCAAAATCCTTTCGAAATTGAAAATTCGGAATTTGTAAAAAATTTAGATTGAGCAAAGAAGCACGCCAATTTTTATTAGACCAAATGCAACCGCATTTAGAAGTCGGGCTTCGGAATACAAAAAATCAACATTATCTTCCATGAAATTGATTATTCTTTGTTTTTGTTCTTCCGTAGCGTTCATTTAAAATCTCTGAATGACAATGACCATAGAAAAGAGAGAGTGAGAGAATGACAGTAGACAGTTACCACAAGGTTACCACCAATACCAAAACAGTGTGAAAACCTAACGAACTAGTTTCCCCATGAAAGTCACCAGATTAGAAACAGTTAATTTTTTGAGTTATAATAGAGAGACCGTAAATATTTTCAATATTTTCATCAATTTTAATAATATTTTAGACAAATTATTTTATTTTGACAGTCATTACAAAGTACAGTCGCAGAAAAAGACGTCAGAAGTTTTAGTACCTACATTCAGGGTAAAAATTGTTAACATATTTGAAAAAAAACAATGGTTTGTTCTGTCAAACTGACGTTTACAGTTTACAATAATTCGATATTCAGATTAAAGCTGTTGATAAAATTCGAATTTTGAAAAATTTGAAATTCGAAAAATATGCTTTTTAAATTTTCGAATTTCGAATTTCAAATTTCAAAATTCGAATTTAAAATTCGAATTTAAATTCGAATTTCGAGTGTATTGCTTAAACCATTTAACTTCTAGACGTTCTGAAAAGTTTCAACTTGAAAGAAATATAGTGAACCCAAGCTCTTTTAATATATGGATAGCGTCAGGCCCCGCTACGCGGGCCTACGGCTAGGTCGCGCTACCGCGCGACAAGGAAAGTTCGCCCGCTTCGCGGGCTCAAGCTCCGCAGCTACTGAATGTGGGACAATTCGGCACTTCGTGCCTCAATTATAACGATTTTAACATTCAGACTCTACCGCTGCGCGCGACAAGGGGGATTCACCCGCTTCGCAGGCTTAGGCTCCGCGGACCCTGAATGTGGGACAATTTGGCACTTCGTGCCTCAATTATAACGATTTTAACATTCAGACTTTACCGCTGCGCGCGACAAGGGGGATTCGCCCGCTTCGCGGGCTTAAACTCCGCGGACCCTGAATGTGGGACAATTTGGCACTTCGTGCCTCAATTATAACGATTATAACATTTAGACTCTACCGAAAAAATTGTATGATGAAATTATAATTATTTAATTACAACTTCATATTATTCATCTTCCTTCTTCAATATAAATTATATTTATGCCATTAAAATTTTAGAATAAAATAACATAATATGTGTAATTAAATTAATTTGATATCAAACTTGAAATTATTCTATTATTAAAAAACAAAGTTTTTGATAATAAATCCATTATATATGAGGCTCGATCGATATTTATTTAAATTTTTTGTGCACAAATTTTTGTTTCGTTTTTCACCGCGTAAACACTTTCCGGTACTAATTTTTACAGCCCAGTTTTTTATGGTGGACTGACATTGTTATATACCTATAGTAGGTATATTAAATTAGATCTTTAGCTGTTACTGTACTTAATTTGAACCAGATCGGTGAAGTACGTTTTGAGATAGCTAGCTGCCATTTTGTTTCAAGATGGCGGACTAACATTTTAATATACCTATGTTTTAAGACAGATTCTTGGCTATTACTGTACCAAATTTTAACGCAATAGTTACAGTACATTTTGATATATCTGTCAGCCATTTTGTTTCAAGATGGCGGACTGACATTTTAATATATCTATATCATAAGTTAGATCCTTGGCTATTAGTGTACCAAATTTTACCGCAATCGGTGCAGTACATTTTGAGATAGTTAGCCGCCACTTGGTTTCAAGATGGCGGATAATTTGAAATGTTGCCAAAGTGCATTGTTAGGTGACAAAAGTCTATTTGCAAAATTTCAGCTCGATAAGATCCCGGGAAGTGTGTCATTTTTGACTTTTGTTTTTTTACCGTACGTAGACAGACAGACAGAGATGAGTGACGATGAACTTAATATCAAGGATTTAAATAAAAAACAGAAGCTAATCACGCACTATTAAATTTATAACTTTTTGTGTATATCAGTCCTCATCATCAAGACCTTTACTTTGATATCAAAATCAATATGATTTTAATAATATTATAATAGGTATAAACAAATGACGATCGTAGGTCTCCATTTTGAACAACCCTTACCAATAAAACATTTAATTTGATATAATACTCAAATAGGTATTATTCTAACATATTTTTATAAAAACAAAAGATAATCGTCGGCCATCATTTTAAATAATCTTATTAATTATCCCGCATCTAGCTCAAACTCGATATTGTTTTTTTTTTATAAAAACAAATTCCAATCGTCTGCCACCATTTTAAATAATTTGATTAATTAGGTAGTCCTTATCCAGCCCTTGAATTTGATATGAAACTCGATATGATTTTTTAATAAAAACAAATGACAATAATTGTTGGTCGCCATTTTCAATAATTTTATAAAATTGGTACTCACTTGGTAGTTTCATTTAATATCAAACTCGATATTGTTCTATATAATTTTTTTTGTTAAACACAAAATGCATATTGTCGACTTTCAATTTTAACAGTTATATAAAGTACCTAGTGTTCCTCTAATCCTTTACTTTGGCATCAAATGCCATGAATTTATGATACTTTCCGGTGAAAAAGTTCCTTTTTTGCTTTTTTATTTTAAAATAATTTTTTCTTTGCATGTAGGTACCTAAACTTGACATTTTTTGTTGGGACTGTACTTCAAATGACTATGTTTACAGTCATTTGAAGTACAGTCCCAACAAAAAATACTAATATTGATAAACATACAAAAAATGGTTCTTTCGATTACTTAATATAATTTACAAATTGCTTCTATTACTAATATAACTTAAGATACATGCATCTGAATTAGTGCTGTTGATTTTCAAAAAAATTTAATTCGAAAATTCATTCGAAAAAAAATTTCGAATTTTAATGAAAAATTTGAAGTTCGAATTTCGAATTTTAATGAAAATTCGAAGTTCACCACTACACTGCGTCAAGGGCAAACAAAAACGTGTCTGCACTCTGCACTACAGGCATAAAGCTAGATTCAGACCTACCGAATTATAAGTATAAGTGCTAAATTAACCAACCAGCGCTTCCATAAAATTCCAATTTCAATTATGAGTACAAACATTGAGCGCTGATTGGTTAAATTAGACACTTACACTTATAATTGAGTAGGTCTGAATCTAGCTTAAGCGTGTAAATAACTAGTGTGCATCATTCTTGTTCTAATTAACCTGTTTTAGCCCTTTCTCCAAAACATGCCACTGTATTGATGAGAGCATGACGATAATCGAATTAATATGTAATGTTAAAAAACACCGTTTACAATACACTCGAAATTCGAATTTAAATTCGAATTTTAAATTCGAATTTCAAATTTCAAAATTCGAATTTAAAATTCGAATTTAAATTCGAATTTCGAGTGTATTGTAAACGGTGTTTTTTAACATTACATATTAATTCGATTATCGTCATGCTCTCATCAATACAGTGGCATGTTTTGGAGAAAGGGCTAAAACAGGTTAATTAGAACAAGAATGATGCACACTAGTTATTTACACGCTTAAGCTAGATTCAGACCTACTCAATTATAAGTGTAAGTGTCTAATTTAACCAATCAGCGCTCAATGTTTGTACTCATAATTGAAATTGGAATTTTATGGAAGCGCTGGTTGGTTAATTTAGCACTTATACTTATAATTCGGTAGGTCTGAATCTAGCTTTATGCCTGTAGTGCAGAGTGCAGACACGTTTTTGTTTGCCCTTGACGCAGTGTAGTGGTGAACTTCGAATTTTCATTAAAATTCGAAATTCGAACTTCAAATTTTTCATTAAAATTCGAAATTTTTTTTCGAATGAATTTTCGAATTAAATTTTTTTGAAAATCAACAGCACTAATTCAGATGCATGTATCTTAAGTTATATTAGTAATAGAAGCAATTTGTAAATTATATTAAGTAATCGAAAGAACCATTTTTTGTATGTTTATCAATATTAGTATTTTTTGTTGGGACTGTACTTCAAATGACTGTAAACATAGTCATTTGAAGTACAGTCCCAACAAAAAATGTCAAGTTTAGGTACCTACATGCAAAGAAAAAATTATTTTAAAATAAAAAAGCAAAAAAGGAACTTTTTCACCGGAAAGTATCATAAATTCATGGCATTTGATGCCAAAGTAAAGGATTAGAGGAACACTAGGTACTTTATATAACTGTTAAAATTGAAAGTCGACAATATGCATTTTGTGTTTAACAAAAAAAATTATATAGAACAATATCGAGTTTGATATTAAATGAAACTACCAAGTGAGTACCAATTTTATAAAATTATTGAAAATGGCGACCAACAATTATTGTCATTTGTTTTTATTAAAAAATCATATCGAGTTTCATATCAAATTCAAGGGCTGGATAAGGACTACCTAATTAATCAAATTATTTAAAATGGTGGCAGACGATTGGAATTTGTTTTTATAAAAAAAAAACAATATCGAGTTTGAGCTAGATGCGGGATAATTAATAAGATTATTTAAAATGATGGCCGACGATTATCTTTTGTTTTTATAAAAATATGTTAGAATAATACCTATTTGAGTATTATATCAAATTAAATGTTTTATTGGTAAGGGTTGTTCAAAATGGAGACCTACGATCGTCATTTGTTTATACCTATTATAATATTATTAAAATCATATTGATTTTGATATCAAAGTAAAGGTCTTGATGATGAGGACTGATATACACAAAAAGTTATAAATTTAATAGTGCGTGATTAGCTTCTGTTTTTTATTTAAATCCTTGATATTAAGTTCATCGTCACTCATCTCTGTCTGTCTGTCTACGTACGGTAAAAAAACAAAAGTCAAAAATGACACACTTCCCGGGATCTTATCGAGCTGAAATTTTGCAAATAGACTTTTGTCACCTAACAATGCACTTTGGCAACATTTCAAATTATCCGCCATCTTGAAACCAAGTGGCGGCTAACTATCTCAAAATGTACTGCACCGATTGCGGTAAAATTTGGTACACTAATAGCCAAGGATCTAACTTATGATATAGATATATTAAAATGTCAGTCCGCCATCTTGAAACAAAATGGCTGACAGATATATCAAAATGTACTGTAACTATTGCGTTAAAATTTGGTACAGTAATAGCCAAGAATCTGTCTTAAAACATAGGTATATTAAAATGTTAGTCCGCCATCTTGAAACAAAATGGCAGCTAGCTATCTCAAAACGTACTTCACCGATCTGGTTCAAATTAAGTACAGTAACAGCTAAAGATCTAATTTAATATACCTACTATAGGTATATAACAATGTCAGTCCACCATAAAAAACTGGGCTGTAAAAATTAGTACCGGAAAGTGTTTACGCGGTGAAAAACGAAACAAAAATTTGTGCACAAAAAATTTAAATAAATATCGATCGAGCCTCATATATAATGGATTTATTATCAAAAACTTTGTTTTTTAATAATAGAATAATTTCAAGTTTGATATCAAATTAATTTAATTACACATATTATGTTATTTTATTCTAAAATTTTAATGGCATAAATATAATTTATATTGAAGAAGGAAGATGAATAATATGAAGTTGTAATTAAATAATTATAATTTCATCATACAATTTTTTCGGTAGAGTCTAAATGTTATAATCGTTATAATTGAGGCACGAAGTGCCAAATTGTCCCACATTCAGGGTCCGCGGAGTTTAAGCCCGCGAAGCGGGCGAATCCCCCTTGTCGCGCGCAGCGGTAAAGTCTGAATGTTAAAATCGTTATAATTGAGGCACGAAGTGCCAAATTGTCCCACATTCAGGGTCCGCGGAGCCTAAGCCTGCGAAGCGGGTGAATCCCCCTTGTCGCGCGCAGCGGTAGAGTCTGAATGTTAAAATCGTTATAATTGAGGCACGAAGTGCCGAATTGTCCCACATTCAGTAGCTGCGGAGCTTGAGCCCGCGAAGCGGGCGAACTTTCCTTGTCGCGCGGTAGCGCGACCTAGCCGTAGGCCCGCGTAGCGGGCCTGACGCTATCCATATATTAAAAGAGCTTGGGTTCACTATATTTCTTTCAAGTTGAAACTTTTCAGAACGTCTAGAAGTTAAATGGTTTAAGCGATTTTTATGAATTTTTTTTTATAAAATAGATATTTATTTAGACTATATTCTTACATTTGTTTTGGATTTTTTTTAAATTCATAATGTATGAGAAATTTTTAAAAAACATGCATTTTTTGGCCATTTTCATATTAGATTGAGCTGTCCATGTAATTTTTAAGATGAATAACGAAAGTTGGTGGTTTGACAGTTGTTATTTTATTACTAGACAGGATGATAATACACCATGTTTATCATGATTTTGAAATTAATGTAAGTACCTAACCTATATAACTTATGTGTAGATGTGTTTATTTACTTTTTTTATAGTTAAAAAATTGTGTATTTAAAAATGTAAAAATTTTTGACGTAAAATGCACTCTGAGGTTATCTACCTATAATAAAAATAATGTCATAAAATATTTTCAGTATTCCATGTAATCTATAGTATAACCCGTTTAACCCGTATACAGCGATGGTCAACTTAACATTGTTCATGATTGACATGATCAAGTATTTTTTCATACAACAATTAATTTTTAAATTAAAACAAACCACGCTGTCCTAAGTAACGAAAATGTTTTGTTTATGTATCCTTGTTAAGTCGCAATCTAAATTCAGTAAAACATTTCGTAACAAATGAATTTGTCAGATGACAAATCCACTTTCGGATTTTGCAACAATTTTAAATGTATAATTATTTAATTGAAAATATTGCGTATGTCAAAGTGGCAGCAATCAATATCAAAGTGACAGCAATCAATGTCAAAGTGACAGCTGTCAATGTCAAAGTGACATTTAAAATTCAATTTTAATCTAAATGTAAAATTGGATTCATTTGAGGTCCGAAATTAATTCGTTATGTTATTCGCGAGCGAAGCGAGTGTGAGGCCATATAAACACAGTCCGTGCGGCAGCACGGACCTAGCTGAAAGACCCGCGTAGCGGGGCCTGACGCTAGTCTTATATACTAAAAGGCTTGAGATCATTTTCAGCAGCTTAGCAACCGTTTTTAGACTCGCCTACTGCCTAAACGGGTGAACCGATTTTTATGAACTTTTTTTTATTTGATAGAGGTTCATGTGAAGTAGTGCCTTTTGGGTATATTAATATTGTAGATGGCATGGTAGTAGCAGGGGAGTTGAAAAACAGTGATTTTTTTGACTCCTTGGATACGGGCATTATACGTTATTCGATTGTTTTTTTCATTTGACATATAGGTAGAGGATGAATTTGACTATATTTCTATGCATGTTTCAACCCAATATTGGCTATATTAAGAAAGTTATTAAGAAAAAACTGAAAAATGCACGGAACGCAAATGGGAGCATGCCATGGAAGTTTTGTTTTATTTTTGATAAAAATGATTTTTTTGTCTACTGTCAGATTTGACGTTGCCAATTTGAAATTTTATTTGGATTTATCTTTTATATTTGATAAGGTAGAAGTATTTTGAAAATTTTATTGAGTATTTAAAGATGGAGCACGTATTATGTTTACATGCTTTTGTAGAAATTTGTAATATATTTTTTGAAAATTTTTATTCAATTTTACAATGCACTGTGAAGTTGAATCATATTGTGATTTATTACTGTAGTATTTATAGTAATATATTTTGACCCAAGTGTAAATGTTTAATTAAAATTAGGTATCTATATCCAATATCCATGGATAATAGGTACTATTTCTCAGTATTTTACTGAAAGTTTTAAATGTCAAATTAATATACAAATTTAACAAACGTGCTAAAAATGGTGTCCGATAATCGGGATTTTTATCTATTGTACTTGAGTTTGGGTTGAATAATTTGAGTTTGTCCTGCCCAAGTCGCCCCACTGGGATCTTTATCCTAGATACGCACACTAACTAACAACTGGACAAGCACGGGACACGACGCGGACTAGAGATGATCTAGATTGTTATTGCACTTGTACTTGTATCAAGTATCAAATCTGATTTTACAAAAATATGTATGGTATTATAATTAGTACCAAGGGGTACAAAATATGGCTTCTATGATCGGCATATGTTTTTCAATAAAAACTTAACATAAATCATGATTGGTATCAAACTTTTCGTCTAATGTTGCCCAAAATGATGGCTGTTTAATAAGTAAAAATTGCAGTCGGTGAGCGGCATTTGTTTTTCTGAATATTTTTGAAATTATATCGCGATTGATATCAAATTTAAGGTCTTAATAAGGACAAAAAATCTACAGTATGCATTAAAATGATTTTTGACAATTTGGCTTTTGTTTTTAGTCGGACAAAAAGCATTTTTTTTAGTTTTCACAAAATTTTGTTATTTTCTTTTTAAAACAATACTATGACTACCTACTTGGTATATTCCAATAATCATATCAAAAGACGTCAGAAAATTTAGTACTTATATTACAGTTAAAATTATAAAAATTTTATATTAGCATTTTCCGGTTTTATAGTTTCCTCGGAATTTATCACAAATTCATCGAGTTTGATATATTTTTAAAACTAAAGGGCTAGATGATAACTACTTTATAAAATTGTTTAAAATGGGGATCGAACATCGACATTGTCCCACATTCAGGATCCGCGGAGCTTAAGCCCGCGAAGCGGGCGAATCCCCCTTGTCGCGCGCAGCAGTAGAGTCTGAATGTTAAAATCGTTATAATTAAAGCACGAAGTGCCAAATTGTCCCACATTCAGGGTCCGCGGAGCTTAAGCCCGCAAAGCGGGCGAATTTCCTATGTCGCGCGCAGCGGTAGTCTGAATGTTAAAATCGTTATAATTGAGGCACGAAGTGCCAAATTGTCCCACATTCAGGGTCCGCGGAGCTTAAGCCCGCGAAGCGGGCGAATCCCCCTTGTCGCGCGCAGCAGTAGAGTCTGAATGTTAAAATCGTTATAATTGAGGCACGAAGTGCCAAATTGTCCCACATTCAGGGTCCGCGGAGCTTAAGCCCGCGAAGCGGGCGAATCCCCTTTGTCGCGCGCAGCGGTAGAGTCTGAATGTTTTAATCGTTATAATTGAGACACGAAGTGCCAAATTGTTCCACATTCAGTGTCCGCGGAGCTTAAGCCCGCGAAACGGGCGAATCCCCCTTGTCGCGCGCAGCGGTAGAGTCTAAATGTTAAAATCGTTATAGGTAATTGAGGCACGAAGTGCCAAATTGTCCCACATTCAGGGTCCGCGAAGCTTAAGCCCGCGAAGCGGGCGAGTCCCTCTTGTCGCGCGCAGCGGTAGAGTTTGAATGTTAAAATCGTTATAATTGAGGCACGAAGTGCCAAACTGTCCAACATTCAGAGTTCGCGGAGATTGAGCCCGCGGAGCGGGCGAATCCCCCTTGTCGCGCGGCAGCGCGACCTAGCCGAAGGCCCGCGTAGCGGGGCCTGACGCTAGTCTTATATACTAAAAGGCTTAGAGTTGTTGATTTTTTCGTCAAACTAGCAACGCATTTAGAACTGCACAACGTTATGAACGAATTATCCGATTTTCATGATTTTTTTACGAGGTGATAGAGGGTGTCGAGACGCAAAAACCTTTGTATAGTTCAATTGTTTTTGATTTTCTTTTGTTTGAGAAAAATGCCAAAAACTGACTTTTTGATTTTCGTTAATAACAAATGAATGGTTTAATCTATCGATTTAAAAATTGGTATACATAGTAAGGGATTAATAGGGAGTCCATGCGATATGCAATATGTGTTTTTTTAAATTTTTTTTTATTTTGACAGCCATTTCAAGTACAGTCCTACCAAGTAAGCACTAACTTTATAAAATTGTTGAAAATGGCGACCAACAATAATTATTGTCATTTGTTTTTATTAAAAAATCATATCGAGTTTGATATCAAATTCAGGGGCTGAATAAGGGCTACCTAATTAATAAAATTATTTAGAATGGTGGTCGACGATTGTCATTTATTTTTTTAAAAACAATATATAATTATATCAAGTTAGATATCAAATAAAGGGCTGAAAATGAGCTACCTAATTAATAAAATAATTTAAATCGGTCAGGTGAGCACTACTTTATAAAATTGTTGAAAATGGCGACCAAGGATTGTCATTTGTTTATATCAAAAAAACATATCGAGTTTGATATCAAATTCAAGGGCTGGATAAGGGCTACCTAATTAATAAAATTATTTAAAATGGTGGTCGACGATTGTCATTTATTTTTTTTAAAACAATATATAATTAATATATCAAGTTTGATATCAAATTAAAGGGTTGAAAATGGGCTACCTAATTAATAAAATAATATAAATCGATCAGGTGAGCACTACTTTATAAAATTGTTGAAAATGGCGACCAACGATTGTCATTTGTTTCTATCAAAATATCATATCGAGTTTGATATCAAATTCAAGGGCTGGATAAGGGCTACCTAATTAATAAAATTATTTAAAATGGTGGCCGACGATTGTCATTTATTTTTATTAAAAACAATATAGAATTATATAAGTTTGATATCAAATTAAAGGGCTGGACATGGGCTACCTAATTAATAAAATAATTTAAAACGGCCAGGTGAGCACTATTTTATAAAATTGTTGAAAATGGCGACCGATTGTCATTTGTTTTAATCAAAAAATTATTAAATCAAATCGTTATAATTAAAGCACGAAGTGCCAAATTGTCCCACATTCAGGGTCCGCGGAGCTTAAGCCCGCAAAGCGGGCGAATTAAATAAATAAATTAATTAAATACATAAAAGGGTTAAAAACTAAAGGCTACCTTATAGAGATTAGAATAAATTTATAGTGTGGCCATAGGGACAGCGGCCGCCATTAACAGGCGTTTGGTTTGCGCGCGAATATAACTGATTTAAAAATGTCGCTGAAAATGATTTTTTGTTCTTGCATATTATATGTACATATTTATTAATTTTGACGTAAAATAAAGGTTGAATTTGTAAATAATAATAAAAATTACATATTTCCATATGTTTAAACACAAACTTTAATTTCACATACCTAGGTTAAACATAGAAATAATACACATAATATATTAGATTGTTATAACACCTAATTTTTAATAATTTTGCATGCTATATCCCTTTGCGGCACTATTTGTGCAGTCAAATTGCACAGCAAAACGGCATCTTATAAATACAAAAATAAGTTAGGTTACGACACTATTTTACTAATTATTCTTAAAATATACTGTCATAGACAGTTATACATACCTTGTATTAATGATTTTATACATAAATGTATAGATATTACTTTTCAAAATTAAGTAAAACACCCAGAAACAAAGTCTGACAAAAACTCTTCAAGTCAACTTGTTGACAGACGCCTGTTAATAGCGGATTTCAAATCAACCAATAGCAACGAAGACACACCATGGCCACACTATAAATTTATTCTAGTCTCTATAGCCTACCTTATTAATAAAATTATTTAAAATGGTGGCAGACGATTGATATTTGTTTTTATTAAAAAAAAAATATCAAGTTTGATGTCAAATTAAAGAGCTAGATGAGGGCTAATTAATAAAATTATTTAAAATAGTGGCCGACGATTGTCTTTTGTTTAAAAAAAAATATGTTAGAATCATACCTATTGAATATGATATCAAATTAAATATCTTGATAAAAGATCTGATACAAGATTGTTCAAAATGAAGACCGACGATCATCATTTGTTTATATCTTAAAATCGTTAAAATCATATTGATTTTAATATCAAAGTAAAGGTCATGATCTTGATGATGAGGAGTGATATACACAATAAGTGATAAATATGATAGTGAGTGATTAGCTTCGGTTTTTTTCCTTTCAAAATAATAAAATCATTTCAAGTTTGATATATCAAATTAAAGGTTTTGATAAAGTACCTACAATATTGTTCAAGATGACGTTGGATACAATTTTTTTCGGTAGAGTCTAAATGTTAAAATCGTTATAATTGAGGCACGAAGTGCCGAATCCTTCCATATTCAGAGTTCGCGGAGCTTGAGCCCGTGAAGCGGGCGATTCCCCCTTGTTGCGCGGCAGCGCGACCTAGCTGACGGCCCGCGTAGTTCTATACTAAAATTTTTATGGCTTAACTAAAATTTATATTGAAGAAGGAAGAAGAATAATTTTAAATAATTATAATTTCATCTTACAATTTTTTTCGGTAGAGTCTAAATGTCAAAATTGTTATAATTGAGGCACGAAGTGCCGAATCGTCCCACATTCAGGGTCCGCGGAGCTTGAGCCCGCGAAGGGGGCGAATCCCCCTTGTCGCGCGGCAGCGCGACCTAGCCGAAGGCCCGCGTAGCGGGGCCTGACGCTAGTAGATATTCTATTTTGACTTTTGGATCATAAAAAATTTTCATGTCTCCTATTATGTCAAAATTTTGTTCAATATGTTTGTTAACAGAAACTTTGTCTTTTTTGAAAAAGGCAGAAGTTGTATTACTTACATTAAAAAATCTGACGTGGACACCACATGACTTCCTTGTACGCCTTGTGTGTTCATACTTTTCTTAATAACTAAAATGTAGAATATATAAAAAATTCTTTTAACTTATTATACTAGTATACTCACAAATATATTTTAGTCATTTTATTTCAACTGCAGAAGAAGATATAAAGCATATTTTACTATTGTCACTGTCATGTCATAATCATTTAAATTTTACGTAGTAACAAATGTTAATCGATCATGGACTACAAGATAAAGAAATACTAAATTAAAAATATATACTTTAATTATTCCTAAATGATACCAGATACAAAAATATTTATAAAATACCGATTTTAGGTAATAATCACATAATCTTTCATTTAAAATAAAAAAATTGTCTTAAATTAAATATTTATCGAAATATTTTAAAAAAGTACTACTTCCGGTTTGTAGACTGAAACCAAAAATAGGAGGTGCACAACTAGATGCTATAACAGTCCTAAATACAAAATTTCAACTTTCTACGTCTAACCGTATTTGAGTTATGCGACACACATACGTCCGTCCGTACGTACAGACGTCACGTCGAAACTAGTCATAATGGATTCAGAAAAGGTCAAAACGGATATTTCCGTCAAAATCTGAGAACCGAAATTTTTCGCGATTACAATACTTCCTTACTTCGTACAAGGAAGTAAAAAAGTAGCGTGTACTAATAAAATAACTTCAGCCATTTCACCTAATGCTGTCTGCATATGTAATTTGTATTGCATTGCAACATATTATATAATTCTACTATAATAATAATATTTTCTTATATTACTTAAATAACAAAACATTGTATTTATTCAATTGTAATGATACTTCAAATTATTCTCATAATAAGTATATTTGTAATAATATACAGGGTGTCTCTGTACTTCGGGAAAAAAAATTAAAGGGTATATACTATAAGACGTACTGATCATGGAACAAAAAGATATTTTTTTAAATTCGCAAAATAATTTGCATGGTATTTAAAGGAAACATTTTGTTAGCCACTGATTGATAGCTATTTTTAATGATTTTATTTAAATCTACTAATAATTCAAGTAGTAATTGTTTACACAATGCCAAATAAATGTCTGATGTTGTGTAATTAAAAATTATGTTTCTTTTAATAAAGTACGCTGTTTCAGTGGTTCTAAAAATGTTCATTTCAAGTAAACCACCCTTAATTTTGCGAATTTAAAAAAAATTATTTTTGTTCCATGATCAGTACGTCTTACAGTATATACCCTTTAATTTTTTCCCCGAAGTACAGAGACGTAACAAATGAAATAAAATATTTTATTTGTTACGATTTTATTGTACACAATGTTATTTTGCGACAGATTATTACTAATCATTACTCTGATTATCGTAAGTTTTGTTGTAGCACTGATGATGGCTGTCGTGCAGCCGAAACGTTTGCTTTAATAAAATATTAAATTGTAACCTCTTCTTTTTTATGACTGATGCCGAATAGTTGTTATTCCTAGTTAAAACTAAAGTAAGGTTGTTTTCAGAATAACTGTTACTTATTAAAAACAAACAATAAAACTATTCAAAATTGAAATTCTTTAGGGCCCTTAAATGACCAATAAGTTTTGAGTACAGGGCCCTTCTGAGCCCTTTTTTTGATTTCAGCCGAAATTATAACAATAATACGTTAATAATAAACAAGATTCGTCTTTGAAACTACTGTAACTCATTAATTCAAGACATAAATCAAATAAAAATGAAAAATGTTTTTTTTCTGTAATCTTAAAGGTATAAAAAAAATTGGGACCGGATATATTACAAATATAGGGTCAGTTACCGTCTCGAGAATTATCGCATTATTAAAAAAAAAAATTTAGCTCAAATAGAATTTACATAATTTTGGGGCCTTTAAATGACCAACGAGTTTTGAGTACAGGGCCCTTCTGAGCCCTTTTTATGATTTGAACCGAAATTATAACAATTATACGTTAAAAAAATAAGATTCGTCTTTAAAACTACTGTAAATCATTAAACTCAAGACATAAATCAAATAAAAATAAAAAATGTTTTTTTCTTATCTACCTGTAACCTTACAGGTATACAAAACTATAAAGTGTTATACATCAATCGATTGCAAATTTTATAAGCTACAAATTTGCAATTTAAATTTTTTTGATACAGACAACGGTTTACGAGAAAAAAATAAAAACTAAAAAATTGCACCTTTGGGGGTGGTTTTGGGGTGGCCCCACCCCCCCTACGGTCGGTGGGTTTTCACAGGTCGTAAAGAACACCAAGAACTATATATCCTCCAAATTGTAGCTTACTACTAATTTTTTCCGGGTTTGAGGTAATTTTCACCTAAAATGACTGGGCTATAGGTACTCTTTTTATTACACTTGTTTGAATTCGAAGGATTTCAATCAAAACATAATTTACGAAATCCGTTGCACTTGTACTTTAAAAGTATAATTAAATATAAATAATGCAAAATAAACCATATCGTCAGCTCGAAAAAATTAAAAATTGTTAGTCAAAAAAAACATAATTAGCATAATCCGTTGCACTTGCTTGAATTCAAAGTATTTCAAAAATTAGTTAGGATTACTTTTGATAAAATTTTGGAGTGTTTTAAGTGCAATAGTATTACACAACATTTATAAAAATTAGAATGAAATTGGGGGTCCGGTTTTGTAAAAAAAATGTTCTAAACTATTTTAAAGTTCAGAATAAAAAATTTAAAACATTGTTAAACTACAATGTTCTCATATAAACTAATGCACTCAACACAAATGCCAAATTTGAAAAAAATAATTTTTGGAGTTTTTTATATTTTTTATATGTGACCCTGAGGATTATTTTTTAAAAGCTTTACATCCATACGTTCGGGAATAGTAACTGTATGACATATAATTTTTTTTTAAATATTGGGGGTCCGGTTTCAGAGATATTTTGAGTTAAATATTTTTTTGGATTTTTATAGCCATATTACGTCACATTTTATAATAAAAATTATTGTGTAAATATTTAAAAGAAAAATATCAATCAAGGTCGTACGCTAACAATTTTATACGGAGATATTATATTTTACAAGAATTAGTGCAGTTTTATCTCGTGGCTTCTCAATCGGCCCAATATTGGGTCCGCGTCTGCCTCTCGCCTCATAGGTAGTCTAAATTATATTTCCGTGAAAATCCCGGTATAGAAATTTTTACATGATACCTGTGTATAAGAAAGTAAAATTGTCAGTCAAAACATAATTTGAGTAATCCGTTTTTTAATTGTATTGAAAGTATTTCTAAAATCAGACCGCCAATTTACTACAAAATTTTATATTTTACATAATTGCCTTTTATACGTAGCAGCAGTAGATATTGAAAAATAAGCAATAGCGTCCCCCTACAAAAATTGTTTAACAACAAAAATAACAACAATAAGGTGGAATTATATCAATTTAAATATTTAATTCTTGGAACGTTTTGCCTATACTTTTTTACGTTCTTTGTTGGTTGAAGCAGCTCAAATATTATTGTTACATTGTTGCAAGGGTTCTAGCCCCCTCTTCCCCCCTTCTTATATTTTCACTCGACCAATGAATTGTAAAAATATAACCACCATGTAAAATGATGTAGGTATATAAAATAAACATAAAAATTATATTTAGTTATTTGTACCTACTATCGAAGTTTATAAGCATCAGTGAAATTCACTGAGTGAAATAAATAAATCATTTAAATTTATTTTGTCTATATATTGTTGTTGATTGTTGTTAAGCTAAACCAGTATAAATAATTATTACAATGTTGCAAGGGTTCTTGGTTCCTTCCTACTTATTCGGAGAATTTCATTATCTTTTACCAGTTATAGACGTCCATTATTACTTGAAAATTTATATTAGTTTATTGTTGTTATTTTATTATATTTTTTTTAATACAAATTTTATGCCATGACCTTATAAACATAAATGTTTTTTTTTCATTACTTCCTACAGCGAGATACAATATGATATAATAAGTTACTTTTCATTTAAAAAATAGCATTCTTTACCAGCCCGAACGAGATAGATTACAAATTTTGCCACTTTAGATGTCTTTACAATCATTATTGGATTTATTTAAATTATCTTATGTATTATTTGAAAGAAACTGTTTTATGTTTTGTTATATCCATTTATATTTATAGATGATGAATACACACATACTTATTTGTGCATGTGACGTATTATGCGGAAAGTACAATAAAAACTTTTGGATTTTGTAATTCCCGGGAAAAATAAGGTTAGAATATTGCGCCCTCTATGTACCGAAAGCTGCTGCTAAATTGAGAGTCCCTCTATGCTAAATATCTGAACTACTCTGTTACGACATCTTTATAGAATAAATTACAATAGCTACTCAATATTTTTTCTGATGTTCGACGACAGTGCCATCTATAGGGCTAGAAACAAAAAGAAATCGGGTCCCATTTTCCCTTAAAGTTACGCAACACTGCGTAACCGCACACAAGGGCTACATTATCGTAGAACCACTTTACCCCGACTCTCTACAAGAAGTGAGCTCTGACGCCCAAAAGTCAAGGGGACATCTGGCTTAGGGGTACGGGGGATGAAAATTACCTCTGAACCGTTGTATCTAAAAATAACTTAAGATAACAAAAATTCAGAGCCTAGCAGATGAGAGTCATCTTGCTACAATACAATTACTTATTACAAACGCATATAAAGTGTAAGAATGAAATGCCATGCTTCATGCAGTCTAAATTACCTACTAAAAGTGCTGATAAATTGATAAAAAATTATTAAAAGTTTCAAAAAAGAAACAATAGTGAATAGAAAATTTTCTTACATATTCGAGTTTTTGTATGTCGTATCAAAAATGAAATAGAAAAGAATGAAATAAATCATACAGACACCAAAAACGGAGAGATGTAACCGAACTAAAAGATAATTATTGTTGTAACATTTCATTATGAAGCTTTGATGGTGACAATCTGTGTTATTCAAAAATATCTTAATAAAAAGTAAAAAATCTGATATGGCTAGTACATGATCTCTCACTCTCACCACAACTTCTCTTTCGTCCCTCTACGTAAATAAGAGTGCATGCCAGGCGGTCAAAAACCACGCCGCCTAAAACCCACATGGCCTAATTCCACGTCAACTAAAATCCATAACGTATAATTTTACCTCCACCACAATAGAAATTGACTACGACAAACCACCCCGCTTAATACCACAACGCCTAATCCCTCAACCTCTAATTGCACAACGCCTAATACCACAATGCCTAATTCTATAACGCCTAACGTCCATGCCGCCTAATCTCACGCCACCTAATTCCACATCACCTAATCCCACCCCATCTAAAATCCATAACGTCTAATAAATAATAATAAACTCGTTCTGTGTGTTTTATTTCTCACGAGTTTACACGGCGTGGGCATAGTGGTGGGGGTAAAATTAGACGTTGTGGATTTTAGATGGCGTGGAATTAGGTGGCGTGGACATTAGGTGGCGTGGAATTAGTCATTGTGGTATGAGACGGTTGGGCATTAGGTCTTGTTACCTAGCACATCATTTGTTTATGGTTGGCATATTGTAATGAGTGAATAATTTTTAGTTAAGAGCTTTTAGAGTGTAACTATAAGAACATTTTAAGATCTATTGAATAGGTACTCTAATTTTGTATCTATATTTATTCACAAAATAATAATTTTTATCCATTATTGACATAAAACAGAGGTTTACGTTGTGGTGCGCATGTGTTTTAAGAAGGGTGGCAGGTATATAAGTGCAGCGGAACGAGAATTCTTGCTTGTTCAGCCGGCGTATCTAAGTGTCATGTAAGGGTGGTGCTGAGAGGGGCCGAATTTTGAACGCATTGTGAGATTCCTGAAATTTGAGTGCATCACAGCCCAAGCTAAGTATTGCTTGATATTTCTTTTGGTTTGCTGAGGTGGTTTTGTGGCACCAATTCATTGTGGTGAATTCGTTGGCTTTTGTGCTGTGTTACTGGTTTTGAGGTTATGTGGCACCGACCACATGGCTGGAATTTGTCGGGAACTTTTTTACATTGTGCTTTTTTAGGGCTACCCATTTATTTGGAAGTTCTGTCTCTCAACATTTTGTGACCTATTTGTACTGTGGAATTTATTTTTGGAAGATCGTTGGCTGAACAAGCCCGGCTGGAGTTTATTTTGATCCCTTGTGGAAAAGCTTTGTCTTGTGAGACTTCCTGAGGTTTTGTGATTTGCCAACGTCACTCAGGAAAGTATTGGCTGTATCGTTATTTTTTAGTTTTATTAGTGGCTCAGTGCGTTGCCCGTCTGGGTCCACAATATTTATTTATTTGTGTAGTTGAGTATTTTGCTCCTATTGATTTATTTATATAAATATTTATTGATCCCGTCTGGATCTATTTATTTGAGTTATTTAAGATTTTAGTCATATTTATTTATTTATTTTAATATTTATTTATTTATATTTATTTATTTATTTATATATTTACCTATTCATATTTATTTTACACTGTGCTTAGCTTACTTATGCTAGTTTGGGTGTGCACGCTGCATGGCCTGCCAAGTTCTCAGAGACTGGTAGCAGCCCTGTTAAGCTTTGCTATCTCTCTGTAGGTAGTATTTGCTTCTGTGAGCTTATATATTCTTATCATTCTTATATTGCTTATTGCTACCAGCTTTGCAATTTCTCTGTAGATTGTATTTGCTCTCTGAAATTTTACTTTTATTATTGTATTATATTTATTGAATTACCATCAGCTTTGCCAGCCCTCTGTGGACGGTATTTGCTATTATTATATATTGCTTGCTTGCTATTCACCTGCTTTGATGTTCCTAGTGATTGCTGCTGAGCGTGCTTTGCTTCTCTTGCTTGCTGTTGTAACCTGCTTGGAGAGCGTGACCTACGGCTGGAACTGCTGTCAGCGGTGGAAGTTATTCTGCCTGGCGCCTAGAACTCTGATGCTCGACCACCATCTACAGCCAGAGTTCAAATAAATCAAGCTGGCCGCAGAATCAGGTGTCATCTCCAGCCAGACGCCACTCCCTACAACCGGAGCATCTGTACTCAGGTCTTATGCATTTATTTATTAAGTAATACACTCATTTTTGGCTCTCCAAGCCCAGCAAGTAGAGATAAGAGTTTAATTTATTACCGTATTTGTAATTGGGTTCAGCAGAAGATTCTGCACTACCGTCGTTTACCTTTCATTTGTTCTTGTAGTTTATAAACTTAGATTCAGGTTTTGCTTTCATATGCGAAGTTGGTTTGTGTTAGGCAGCCATTAATGATTGTGATCTGTGGTCTTATTTGAGCTTCGGTAGTTTTGTAAAGTAAAGTTTAACCTTGCGAAGTGGCTTGTAGTTAGGCAGCCTTGGTGCAGGCTTTGTTTATTATTCAGTAACCCAGTTACATTTGCAGTGCGCATTCAGTTTGCAATAGCATTTATTCTGTTTGGTTTTATTGTATTCGTTTATTTGATTTGGTGGAACAATATTGTGTCTAGCATAAGGTAGATTGTGATTTGCCGTTCAGCGGCTAGGGTCGTGTAGGCCAATTAGTCTTTATTGAGATTCTTGTCAATATAAGTTGTTAAATTTGATTGTGCATTTTGGTACTTATTTCACGTATACCTACCCACTCCCACTCTACCAGTGTGAGCAGCCGTGGCATACAGGTAACTAATTAATTATCTTGTGACAACGTAATAAAACGTCAAAAAAAAATATTGTCATGGCACCGGATGCAGATGAATTACTTGTCCATCTGATTGGTCTATATCGATGACGTATAAGCACTGTATTGGCGTATTTATTTGGCGTTAACTAATCATTACAAATGTAGGTATACCTAATGCCCAGTGCACACGGAGAAACATTTTGAAAAGTTTCTTGTTAAAGTTTCCAGAAAATGGAGATTTTTTTTGAAAAAATATAAATAATATGTTTATGATCACATGTCACATTTGACAAATAAGAAGTTAGTTGCACTTCACAACGTTTCCTGAAAACGCCTCATTTTTATAGGCGCCGTTAAAACTTTGAAGTTTCCGGAAACTTTTTTCAGGAAACATGTCAAAATGTTTCTCCGTGTGCACTAGGCATAAGTAAATCGTTTACGTGGACTAATTTAAGAAATGAATTTTGTTCTATTCCAATTTTATTTGAAATTTGTACAAATTATATTAAAGAAATAATCAAATGGGGCCGCATTTAAGTGAGCCCTAAATCAACCACTCTACCTGTAAATTGCTATAGTAGATACGGCTCTGTTCCACAGTGAACAGTGAAGAATGGTTATAGTAAATGTGGAAAGGAATCTTATAAAGATATAAAACTGATATACGGTATCATAGGGCCCACGGCCCAGCATTACAGCTATGCTTTATACGTGAACATATAAATAATTTATTATGACCTACACGAAATTGAATAAAACTTCCATAGCTTTAATCTATTTATTATTTTATAAACATTAAAAATGTATGTATTTAAAATATTGATCAATATGGTATACCTAGTTACATTTAATGCAGAACTAAGGCCACGGTTTACTACAGTATGTCCCCGAACTTCTTTAAAAAATAAAAGGTAACGCAAATTGTCATTTTTCATTCCCAAAAATAAAATAATTATTTTCGATTATGTTTGACTTTCACTTAATCATATTCATAATTAATTATAATTAATTAATTTCAGTTTTGTTCCATTTTCTATATTTTTAACCAATACCGGTATAAATACCGGTATTACCAGAACTGTCATGGAGGATATACGGCAATATACGGCGTATACCCTGTACCCTGTGGTTTTGATTTGAATGAATAGCATATACCCTGTGCTTTTTCAAATATTAAAAAAAATTAAACAATTTATTAGATAATATTTAACAATTCATTTCATATTCATTTCCGTTATATCAAAATTAATTTCCTGAAATTTAAAATTCTTAGATGAGTAGGGAAAATAAAGTCATTAAATTTCACGTCATTGTATTGTCAATAGGCGATTTAAATTAATTTTTCCTGCCATAATTTTAAGCGCATTATGTGATTTGTTGGTAAACAAAAAATCACGTTCACTGTGAATCATAAACCAATAGCACGTATGCCGATCGTATTCCGATGGATGTTTTTTAATGAAACATTGTTTGGTATGCTCGGCATACGTTATACTATCATCGCAAAATGTGATTTTTTAAAGCAATAAACTAACAACTTGTCTAGTGCAAGTTCCACGCTCACCCGCTAATTTTGCTTGTTCATTGATCATTATATACATAACTGCCAAAACCCTAGAGAGCATACGTTATACTATCATAACACTTTTTGGAAGCGGGCTGACGGACTATTGTGTGTTAGAGAAAAAACAAAAAATTATTTATTTAAGTAATGCGTAAAAAATTGATTTTAGAATGTTTCATTAAAATTTTGATACAAAGTGTTTAAAGGCGTTTAAAGCATTTGACCTTGAATCAAAAATTATTATTTTTTGCTTCACCTAACTCAGAAGTCATGCACCGCCACTGGCTTATACACTTTGATTCTTACAGTCCACGTACCGTATTACCGTATACGCCGTATACCTTCTTCTGATTTTACGATGACAGCACTGGGTATTACCGGTTCTTGAAACGAAAAAGCGATATTACATTTTATTCGGTATTATATTTCATGGACATAACGTATTTTGCAAAAGTTTGACAAATTCAAACTTGAAAATAAAGGAAGTTTGGAACATTTTGAAACGTAGATTGTAATTGATTGTAAAGCTTACAAATGTATGGCAAGCCGTTTTACTTTTTAATAGCAAGCTTTTTAAATATAAAAATTAAACTAAATGTATTATTTAAAATTTGAAAAATTTATTTCTAAGAGCATTAATATTATGATACAACATAAAAATAATTAATTAAAATTATGTATCATGATAAAATTTACTCTCAAAGTATAGAAATCATAGACGATTCAGCTCATTTATGATGACTTAATTTTATGTTACGACATAAATTAAATTAATTTTTATTATGTCATAACATAATTTTATTTCATTTTTCTTGAGAAACATTTACAATACTCTCTATTTTTTTTGTAACAAATAAAAATTGTAGTGTGCTAAAACATGTAAATCATACGTTAGTTTTATTTTCTCCAAATCTTATTCTGTCAGTATAAATAGTACCGTTTTATTCTTATGAAGCACCTTATTTTATAATGTTATTTTAACTTATAGTTAAAAATTTACGGAATTAAAATTATGTACATAATGGAATTTCAATATATACATTTTAATTATGAACATACAAAAACCAGAATGATTAAAAATACGGTAGTCGATAATTTGAAATCGTCAAATGATTGTACATTAAAATATTATAGTGAATATGAGTTTTATAAACAATAATAATTTTACGAATTAAACTTTTATACAGACCATTAAAATGCGATATATTAAAATTATTAGTAGATATCATTATAATACATCAAATTATTTTTATGTAACAACATAATTTTAATGCATTGTAGTTTTATTTATGTTAAAAGTAAGTTACTTGTGATGAATTTTTATTATGGCCATAATTTTAATTCAGCCAATTTTTATTATTTATAATATAATTTTAATTTTACCAATTTTTATTATGATAACATCATAATTTTAATTATATAAATTTTTATTATGATACTACATAATTTTAATTCTATCAATGTTTAAGTATTGAATTTTTATTATCTACATAATCTTAATTCTATCAATTTTTAAGTATTAAATTTTTATTATGTACATAATTTTAATTATATCAATTTTTAAGTATGGAATTTTTATTATGGCCATAATTTTAATTCTATCAATTATTATTATGTTACTACATAATTTTAATTCTATTAATTTTTATTATGATACTACATAATTTTAAATCTATCAATTTTTATTATGTTAGTACATAATTTTAATTCTACCAATTTTTATTATCATTCATCATAATATTAATTCCTTGTTAACCTGCCGTTGGCAATCCTGCAGAACTGCAGTACAGAATTAATATTATGATGAATGATAATAAAAATTGATAGAATTAAAATTATGTAGTAACATAATAAAAATTGATAGATTTAAAATTATGTAGCATCATAATAAAAATTAATAGAATTAAAATTATTTCTATTAATTTTTATTATGATACTACATAATTTTAAATCTATCAATTTTTATTATGTTAGTACATAATTTTAATTCTACCAATTTTTATTATCATTCATCATAATATTAATTCCTTGTTAACCTGCCGTTGGCAAACCTGCAGAACTGCAGTACAGAATTAATATTATGATGAATGATAATAAGAATTGATAGAATTAAAATTATGTAGTAACATAATAAAAATTGATAGATTTAAAATTATGTAGTATCATAATAAAAATTAATAGAAATAAAATTAATTCTATTAATTTTTATTATGATACTACATAATTTTAAATCTATCAATTTTTATTATGTTACTACATAATTTTAATTCTACCAATTTTTATTATCATTCATCATAAAATTAATTCGTTGTTAACCTGCCGTTGGCAAACCTGCAGAACTGCAGTACAGAATTAATATTATGATGAATGATAATAAAAATTGATAGAATTAAAATTATGTAGTAACATAATAAAAATTGATCGATTTAAAATTATGTAGAATCATAATAAAAATTAATAGAATTAAAATTATGTAGAAACATAATAATAATTGATAGAATTAAAATTATGGCCATAATAAAAAATCCATACTTAAAAACTGATAGAATTAAAATTATGTACATAATAAAAATTCAATACTTAAAAATTGATTGAATTAAAATTATGTACATAATAAAAATTCAATACTTAAAAATTGATAGAATAAAAATTATGTACTATCATAATAAAAATTTATATAATTAAAATTATGATGTTATCATAATAAAAATTGGTAAACTTAAAATTATGTACTTACATAAAAATTGGCGGAATTAAAATTATGTACATAATAAAAATTCAAAACTTAAAAATTATGTTTATCATAATAAAAATACAATGAATTAAAGTTATCTGCACCAGTAATAAAAATTATACGAATTAAAATTATGTACATAAAAAAAATTACCAATTATTATTATTTAAAGACAATTCTAATTCCTAAGATTATTCTTATTATGTTATAATAATAAAAATGTACATTTATTTTTATGTTGAAGTATAATTTTAATGTATTGAAATACGATTATGGTGAAATACAATAATAATTATTTAAATTAAAATTATACTTTAACATAATTTTTATATACCAGCATAGAGTAAATAGAAATCAAATGAAAAAAGAAATATAATATTTTTGTTGTGTTATAAAATTAATTCGTCTAAATTTTATTATGTTGTAACATAATAATATATCATTATTTTGTATTCTATTTTCTGGTCAATATGATTATTATTTGACTATTTTATATTAGACCTAATTTTCAATATACATTTAAAAAGTAAAATGGCGTGCCATACAAATGGGCGACTCATAATGTTTCCGCAAGAATTTAATATCAATTGTATTGTACTTGTACTATATTGTAAATTCCTCGTTTTATACAAGCGCATGCGTTAGTTCCACCTACACAGGAATGGGAAGCGGTAGTAGTAGGGAACATAATTTAATAACGAACGGAGTATTCCTACAAACTCAATATACACACTCATTATTAACAAACTCTGTATGGAGCGGCATTCGTATATTGTAATCTGTGTATAGGATCTCATGTAAGTATATTAGAGCTCTGTTTGCTGATATATTCACACAGATAGTTGAGATTGATATCTTCATGTTTTGTGTTTGTTTTATCTTTCAAGGTTAGGGCGGGTAATGGTGTTTCTATTATTCATAAAAGATTGATGGAATACTGTACATTATGGATATTATGTTGAATTTTTAAATTTATCACTTTAGGTTGGTAAAATACTTATCAGATATCGAATAATTATTGACTAGACTATAAAGTAAAATTGTTATTATACATGTAAAATATTCTTAAAATGCAGGGATATAATTTGTATATTGTCTGTATATTGTACCGTGATTGTACTTACTTATTTAAATATGGTAAAAATTTGGCATATTTTGCATATAGCAATATTTTTGACTTACATATTTTAAAATTTTTGACCTCTATAATTATTAAAAATGCATATAACTGCTTAGGTACCATTTAACCCAAAATTATTTTTTTAAATAAAATTTAATATAAAATTTATATTCGCTCAAATTTGATACCACCTACAGTAGTTTATGTTACGTTGTTTCGTTTATTTTAACGATATTCTTGTGTTCTGTTGGACAAAATGTAGTTGATTTATATTACCTAATAAATTAGTAGAAAAGAATAAAATTATGTTGCATATTTGTTTTATTTTGTGCATATTTTGGTATTATTTCAATGCATAATTATTATTCATGCATATTTCAATCACATTTTCCTGCATTATAATCCGCACTCTAATGAAATAAATCTTGTACTTATTGACAATAATTAAAAATATGTACGTTAGGTAGCCATGTATTTGAATTTAATTAATAAATAATATCTTTTATTACTCATGTTCATGTGGTTATTTTTCTCAGCTAGTGCCTCCAACAATAATATTTCACATTCAGCCTTACAAATTATATTGACGAATACTGTGTTATCGTTGAAAAGAGAAAACAAATCTCTATTAAGATGGGCCATAGCCTACTATGACACTATGAGTTCCATATGAAAATTTAAATTTGGTTTGTTTCTCGAAATCTGTACGAGATAAAAAATTTGAGGACAAAAAATTGAATTCCTTGTAAAAAAGTGCAAATTAGAAACGTGTATGAATTCAAACAACAAAGTTATAAGGCAAAAACTAAATCGACAAAAATTTATATTTTCGCTTTATCTAGTTACCTATGCATGTTTTCAGAAAAACAAAACACTAAAATAGTCTTTTAATGTTGAAAATTTACCCCAATTTAACCAACCTCGTATCTCTTACGGTTCTCGAGATCCCAATGGTGGAGCTCGAAAAATGGGCACCCATACTTGTATTAGAAAATAAAAATAGTAGAGTATAGAGAGAGGTCATGTGTTGGCCACATCAGATTTTTTATAATATAATACAAATTAAAGAAACTGTTATGGTTCTTCAATAACCGATAAACCCTCTTAATAAAAACAAACAAATAAATAACGTTCCATAGTTAGTGTGCAAATCACTCTCTACTTCCAAATCAATCTCTATTTCCTGCATCTGTCACGTCTGTATAAAAACCTTACCGCTTTACTCTACCTGTCTACCTAATGTCTACCCATTGTATTGTCAAAATGGCTTTTCTTTTCCCTAGTCTCTATTCAACTGTTTGTTGTCATTGTCACTTTTGACATCACGGAGTTAACACTTCAATGTCCAACAACAAATATCTAAATCTATCGTTTCTATTCAATCCTACAATACCTACTCTGAGTAATTATTGTCCAGCACCATAAATTGAGATGTAAAAATGAATTAAATTAATTCGATAATTTGTGAGATAAATGGCGCCGTTTTATAAAGACAGTCATTTGTTTTTTTTGTATAAAAATATGGAAAAAAGTGATTTAGCAAATATGATTCCAAAATTAATTGAGTAATTTATATGGATTAAAAGTTCTTATCGGATTTTCATCTTATGCAAATAATTAATACACGTTTTTGTGCAAAAAATAATGAGTACAAAAGAGGGTTTAGTACCTTTTTTAAGAATTTTTTTAAAAACAAATTATGTTAATATTATAATGATTATTATGTATGTATGTATTATAATGATATTGTTGATATCCTTCAACTAGTAACTTATGAAAAAATCTGATGTGGCCAACACATGATCTCTCGATCACCATACTCTACTACTAATAAGTGTGTATGGCGGTACTTACTCACAAATATACCATTGTAGGGAAATCGGGAATTTATTGTAGTTTTTAATATTATTAAAGTTTATCATGACCTTATAAATAATAAATGACATTATTTCATATATTCAATTTCAATTTGTTAAAAAGTCAAAAATTTATTTGACATTAACACTAAAATATTTTATTTTTTGTTTTCATTAGGCTAGGCATATTAGGATTCTCAGAGGAAAGTTTTGATATAGTTTTCATTTTTTCACCCTTTATGTTTTTTGGGTCACTGAACACAAATTTGAAGTTTGCGGGCAAAAATTTTGCCCGGAACTTTGTTTTTTTGGCACTTTTTGACAAAATTTTGGCACTTTTTTCAGTTTTTGGCCTCAAAAAGGAAGCGTTTTTTCGACAAGACCATTCTATACAAAATTAAAGTAGACAAAATTTCCTACATTTGTCATATATAAGGTTTTTTTCCAAGACTAACCGTTTCGCCGCTTGAGCGCGCCCAAAAGGGGCCATATTTCCATATCTAGTGAAATTAAAGAAATTTTAGTATTTTAAAATTTGTGTGTGTTTAATCACGTCTAATTTCTAAACGGATAATGATATTGACTTCCGGTTTGCGGCGTTGGATTCCTTAGTAAATTTTACGTTAGATACATTATATTAAATTTTTTTATAAGGCCATTGATAACCCAAAATTTAATTATTACCTTCAAGTGAAAATAGCAAAATTTCAGAATTTTAAATATTTTTTGTGTTTAATCAACTCTACTTTCTGAGCGGATAAAGATATTGACTTCCGGTTTGCGGCGTTGGATTCCTTAGTAAATTTTACGTTAGTTACATCATATTAAATTTTTTATAAGGCCTTTGATAACCCAAAATTTAATTATTACCTTCAAGTGAAAATTGCAAAATTTCAGAATTTTAAATATTTTTTGTGTTTAATCAACTCTACTTTCTGAACGGATAAAGATATTGACTTCTGGTTTGCAACGTTGGATTCCTTAGTAAATTTTACGTTAGATACATTATATTAAAGTTTTTATGAGGCCTTTGATAACCCAAAATTTAATTATTACCTTCAAGTGAAAATTGCAAAATTTCAGAATTTTAAATATTTTTTGTGTTTAATCAACTCTACTTACTGAACGGATAAAGATATCGACTTCCGGTTTGCATTGGCTTCCTTGGACTATTTTATGTAAGATAAATTGTACTATTTTTTAGAGGCCTTTAATAATCTGAAATTTAATTATTTTCTCCTAGAGAAACTTATAAAATTTTAAAATTTTCTTGTGTTTAATCAACTTTAATTTCTAAATGGATCAAGATATCGACTTCCGGTTTTCGACATTGGATTCTTCAGACATTTTTATGAAAGATACATTGTACTGTATTTTTTTTGAAGGAACTTTAATAAGCCGAAATTTAATCATTTTCTCCAAGAGAATAAAAATTCTAAAATTTTATAATTTTCTCTTGAAGAAAATCATTAAATTTCGGCTTATAAAAGGCCCTTCAAAAATAGTACAATGAATCTTATATAAAAATGCCTGAGAAATCCAATGCCGCAAACCGAAAGTCAATATCTTTATCCGGTTAGAAATTAGAGTTGATTAAAACACAGAAGAATGCAAAAATACTAAAATAAAAGAAGTGAAAATCGGTCGCCATTTTCCAAGATGGCGGCCGTAGCACAACATGCATGAATGTTGATTTTTTATATGTTGTTACTGGGTAGGTACTAGTACTACATATATGCAAAGTATCATCTTTTAGGGAATTACTTCCAGGTATAGGCTAGGCATATTAGCAAAAAAATTGTTTTTTGGGTTCCTGAACACGAATTTGAAGTTTGCGGGCAAAAATTTTGCCCAAAACTTTGTTTTTGAGCACTTTTAGACCAAATTGTTACAACAGTTAAGTATCACAGCAAGGGCGATTTCTGCGTAAACGGTGAATTTCACTAGATATGGAAATATGGCCCCTTTTGGGCGCGCTCTAGCGGCGAAACGGTTAGTCTTGGAAAAAACCTTATATATGAAAAATGTAGGAAATTTTGTCTACTTTAATTTTGTATAGAATAGACTTTTCGCAAAAACGCTTCCTTTCTGAGATATAAGCCAAAAACTGAAAAAAGTGCCAAAATTTGATCAAAAAGTGCCCAAAAAACAAAGTTCCGGGCAAAATTTTTGCCCGCAAACTTCAAATTCGAATTCAGTGACCCAAAAAACATAAACGGTGAAAAAATCAAAACTATATCAAAACTTTCCTCTGAGACCCAATATTTTTACTAATATGCCTAGCCTACATTGGTAGGCAGTTAAATCAAAAACAAATTTGTAAAATTTTTAACTTCTTGTAATTCGAATATGGTATAAAAACAACGTTTTGAATACAAATTGTAGATATTAACATTTATTATACATTGTTATTAAAAAAATTCCTATTAATCCATAAATTTTGAGAATATTAAAATAAAAACTCTTCAGATCTTCAACTTCAAAAAACTACCACTTCCGGTAGCACAATTAACAACAAAATCTAATCAGATCTAATTGTAACTTTATGTAAATTTATTTGTTGCTGGTGGTCACAAAGTATCTGAACATGCCCAAGTACAGTAATATACATTATTTGCCAGTGCTAACCAGCTAACGTAAACTTCAAATGCAAAACTGCATTCATCTTGTAGCACGCTGTAAGCTAAAAGTAAAGTTAGTAAAACATCCATGCAGAAAAAAATTCTTTACTGTCCTGTCTCATATGAGAAATTTAATTTTCCATTTTACCCCTCCTAGCATAAAAAATACCGCAAGAAACAATTTTCTTGAGCAAAAACCGTTACCTGATCGTGCGGCGTATGTTCATTATTTGCTCATCAGTTGCTTGTGACGAAATAAAACTACAAAATGTAAAACCTATAACGAGGCGAAGTTTACGTCCGAGGCAGATAAGGATATATGAGCACTTTTAGGATGAAAGTGCGCTGTTTATCGGGTAATTAAAGTGCTATCTGCCTCTGGTGCTATGTATACCAGGAGGGAGGTACGTGATCAAGGGATAAAGAATTTAATCATCTCGGGGGAAATTATAAACACATCAGGAGCTGAAAGCTACACATTTTTATACTTTTGCTACGGTTATTAATTTATTTATGCAGAAAAACTATTAAAGGAAGGTTGTATATTTTATGTTGCTGTATAAGGTAAATGGAAAAATGTAATAAACTGTAAATTAATTTAACATTTAAAATATAAAGTTGAAAAATGTAAAATATTATAAGAGTATTTTATGAAAGTACAACTAGAAATAAAGCGAGCAATTTTAATGAATACGAGTTTTGTTTGTTTAAAATAGTGCTACGCAATATTTATCATCGTGGCATCGTGGTTCAATTTCTGACAAAATATGCTAGACAAAAATGTACCTATCTACGGTTTTAAGAACAGATATAAAAATGTTACTTTTAATCAGGAACTCGAACGGTTCAGGTTCGGTTACCGGTTCATTGTGAATTTCAGTTTCGGTTCAACGAATTAAAGTTCCTATCAAAATTAAAAATGTTCGTTCCAGCTTTGGAGTTTGGAATAAATATAAAAAAATACAACATTTTTCTTAAAAATTTAATAGCGTTTTGATGATTTAATGTTCAAATGCTTTAAATTTAAACCGTTCCGAACCGGTTTCATCTATCGGTTCGGCTTCTTTTACCAAAATATCTTTTTATGGTTCAGATTTGATTCCGGGTTATCTAAAATAACAGCGATTCGTTCTCTGCTGGTATGCGGTATAAGAAAATTATATGGCACATCTCGAGATTTTTTATAAAAATGTTACTGGATAAATTTTGACGATAAAAATTGTTGCAATAAGCACAGTTTAGCAATTTATCGAGTGATTTTAGACAAAAATAAATTGAGAACAACCTTTCGTAAAACAATCTGACAATTTAGCCACGAAGAAGGGGAAGTTTGTTTTTGTTGTGATTGTGTTGACAGTGACAATTTTGAAATTTTGAAGATATCAAAATAGAACCTCTGTGTGTTTTGTCTTTATTTTGAGATATAAGCGACATAAGTATTAATTTTACAACATATTGTTTGTGCAAAGAGTAGTTTGAGGTAAGATATAAAATTAACTTTAAAATCGCTGTCACTTTGACATTACAAAATAACCACCTAACATCTCTCCCAAATAAAACATCAACGCACCTGCGGCTTATGGCTAGCACACGTGACGTCACATTAGAGGGGTTGCTTTGAAGCATGTAAATTTTAAATCAATTTTTATAAACATTGGTAACATAATTGTTGATTTTTTTTACATTAATTATTTTCTTATAAGTCAAATATTGTACAAAAATAAAAATTTCTGCAATATAAAAAAATGTTAAGTACCCTATTCGGAAGTAATTAGGGGAAAGCTGGAATTGTTTCATTGCCTTCAGTTTAGGTCTGGAATGAATATATTAAGTTTTCCCCCTCCTGCTACATGCATTTTATAGAAAAATGTCTGGAGAATCCGGGAGAATCTAATGTTGGAAATCGGAAGTGGATATCTTTGTCCAGTCAGAAATTAAAGTTGATTAAAATCAGTAAACAAAAAACTTGGTCCGTTCTGGCTTCAAATGCTTGATTAATGATTACGTCAAAACTATGAAATAGAGTTGTAAGCCTAATGTTCAATAAAATGCAAAGTGTAGGTACTCATTTTACTCAGAATTTCAAGCTCTGCAATATTTTTAAGACCGAATTTTGATTGCATTCGTTGTTTTTAAGATATTATTTTGTTTATTAAAAAAACGTGCTTTTTCTTACTAGTCCAGTCAACGAAGGATCATTTTGGGCAAATGACGGTTCAAAATCCGAAAGTTTTGAAACTTTGTAGCATTGTTCGGGAAGGTCTAGTAATGAACATATCAAAAGTCCTGACCCGTAGGTGGTGAGCGGGGGCGTGGGGACCACAAAATGGCTGCCAAAATCTGGTTTTTCTATAATATCTCGTTATCGCTGAATTGTAGAGTACAAGTACTTACGACAAAGTTGTAGAGAATAAAATTTGCTACAACTTTGATATAAAACAATTTTTTTCCCGAGCAATGGTTCGCAAGTTATGATAAAGACAAGCGGAGCGTTTTGTTTGCTCTTTGCAAAAATGTTGAATTTTTCCTATTGCAACTGTAACTTTCAAACAGATGAACATATCGACTTCCGGTTTTAAATATTCAATTTAGCAGACATTTTTCTATCCAAATTATAAATTTCAGATTTTGGGGACCCTTGTATAGCAACATTTTTAAAAAAAGAATGTAAATAATTTTTAATTTTTAAAATTTTTTTTTGTGATTTTCTTACTATAATTTCTGAACTAATTGAGATAACGACTTCCGGTTTCCGGAATTGAATTTCTTAGACAATTTCCTATAATATACATTATATTACAATTTTTATAGGCCTTGGTTAAGCTAAAATTTTAAGTTTTTTTCGAAGAGAAAATGGTAAAATTTTAGCATTTTAAAAATTTCTTGTGTTTAATCAGCTCTATATTATAAACGAATTGAGATTGAGATTTCATATTATGGATGAATAAAATCTGAGTAGGACTGGACAATATTACAAGACTATTATTGACTGGACTATAATACAGAGCTGATTAAACACAAGAAATTTTTAAAATGCCAAAATTTTACCATTTTCTCTTCGAAAAAAACTTAAAATTTTAGCTTAACCAAGGCCTATAAATTTTTTAAATATATTGTATATTATAGGAAATTGTCTAAGAAATTCAATTCCGGAAACCGGAAATCGTTATCTCAATTAGTTCAGAAATTATAGTAAGAAAATCACAAAAAAAAATTTAAAAAATTAAAAATTATTTACATTCTTTTTTAAAAATGTTGCTATAGAAGGGTCCCCAAAATCTGAAATTTATAATTTGGATAGAAAAATGTCTGCTAAATTGAATATTTAAAACCGGAAGTCGATATGTTCATCTGTTTGAAAGTTACAGTTGCAATAGGAAAAATTCAACATTTTTGCAAAGAGCAAACAAAACGCTCCGCTTGTCTTTATCATAACTTGCGAACCATTGCTCGGGGAAAAAATTGTTTTATATCAAAGTTGTAGCAAATTTTATTCTCTACAACTTTGTCGTAAGTACTTGTACTCTACAATGCAGCGATAACGAGATATTATAGAAAAACCAGATTTTGGCACCCATTTTGTGGTCCCCACGCCCCCGCTCACCACCTACGGGTCAGGACTTTTGATATGTTCATTACTAGGCCTTCCCGAACAATGCTACAAAGTTTCAAAACTTTCGGATTTTGAACCGTCATTTTTCCTATTTTGACTGGACTATACTACAAACCTGCACGCAGCGGCTAAAACTCACCTCGCAGGAGGGGAAAAACTTAGTATAGGTTTGCCCAGAATAGCATTTTTTAAGATCGGTCTATAAGTTACTATAGATACGCTTATAGAAGTTATAGAACTGCATAGAATTCCAATATAAGTTTATTTCTGCAATTTATTTATAATAATTAGGAGCGGTATACTTCCTTGTTTAGGTATCAAATGAATTAATTAACAAAATCAATTATAACCTGAAGAAGTATAAGCAAATCTCTCTTACAACATCGTTATTATTAATAATATTAAGAATAAAATAAATAATTAATTATTATTATGAGTTCTGAATTTTTGTGTCAGTATCCAGTATTTGGTTTATAAATCTAAAAGTGATGATGGACCCTTCGCAAGTATAAAATTACGAGTAATTATTTTAGTTAAAAATGTTTATTATTACACAAAAAGTTTTTTTAAATAATAAATTGACGACGACTAGGTAATTTTATTACAAAAAATAAAATGGAAATTTATATTTAAAAATGCAAGTTGTCACTAAATAAAAACGTGAAAATTAATTTATTTAAAAACGGCCTCGCAAAAAATATGGAAAAAAATATCATTACGTGACAGTCTATCCTCCTTTGTGTAGAAAAATCAATCATAACGTCATTGAAATTCCACACAGTCAATATTTTCACAACAGTTGAATTATTGGAATTTACATCAACAAATAAATCCAGTGCTTTTTTATCGCTCAGTCTATCCAACTCTTGCAAATCGCTGATTTAATTCTGTTATTTTGTTGGTAACACTGCGAAGCGAATGCAGTTATATTGAACGGGATGGTTTAACATCGAACAATTGTTAGCGTTTGCGAAGACCGAAAGCTGAATTCGCGTTCTCACTGAAATGGAAACGTTCAAGTTGTAAATTTAGGACATAAAATCTGAGGAATTTATTTTCACACTATGCTGCTAGTCGACAATGTTGTGACAGACACAATGACAATCTCTTTGTCTTTTGTCCTGTAAATGATTGAAGTATTGAAGAGTGCAATAAAGCAGTAGTTTGAATGTGAAATGTTACTTTTATTGTTAATATAAATACCTGGGCAGGGCCGTACCAGGGTATATTGCCGCCCTGGTGCGAATCTTTATTTGCCGCCCCTTCCTCCCATAATTTTTTCCATATAAAATTGAAAACATTAAGTTTTTTTTAATAATAATAATTTTATATAAAATATGAAAACAAAAATTAAACATACTAAAAGAAAAAGAATTGAAAATATGAAATGACTCTATATTTTAGCCTAAACAATAGTTTATTATGTAATGAGCACATAATGTAGGTTACAATTCAGAAGAATGAAAGTTTATGCACGACCTGAAGGCAAGAAAGTGTATAATCATCTCAGTGAATTATATACATTATGTGCGAGTTAAATTCGACGGTTTATCTACAACTTTTAAAATAAAACATTTCTTTACAAATGTTTATAAATTTGCATTACTATAATATTTATACATACTGGTAAAAATGTATCATTCAATAATTGGCTCTATAGGGTAGGTACCCAACTTTATAATCTTTAATTTATGAGTACCAGGATAGAACGGGGTTACATAACAAAATGCGCCACAGGCAAATTTCTTTAATTTAAGGTAAAAGTTGTCAAAATCTTGAGAATAAGATATTTGTGTAGGTAAGTGGTGCCTTTAAATAATTCCATTATTCTCAGTTATAATTTGCTGCTTCGTACATTTTGCCGCCCTGGTGCGGTTCTCCCTTGCACCCCTGAGTTGGCACGGCCCTGTACTATCTATCTAAGCGGCTATTTACCTTCAAGTCGAAAATATTATGACAAAACGTGTTTGAAAATCTTCCATTTTCTACGAGGGAGATCGTCGTTATATATAGTTTCACAATATATGAACACAGTCTCGTATTGCATCTATTCATCTTCATTATTCAGTTTATAAAACATGTCGACTTTTACTCAGATCTTCTAAAATTAAAATAACCTATATCTACATTGACAGTTTTTCTGAAACACTTTTCATTTTCAAAACAATATTTACGTTATTTTATAATGTAATAATAAGATTAAGTGTTCTTTATATTTTACATAATACAGGCTGCGCACTATGTATGGAATATAGTATACAGGCTGTAACAGAAATAAGTGCTTTAATTTTAACCTGTAATGTCCCTCGACGAGAGAAATAATGTACCGTAATCAATTTTTTCTTCTAGTTTTTGAGTTAAAATTCTTCAAAGATTTGTCACAAATTTGATTACCCGCCTATGGAACACATCAACAATCAAATTAAAAAACATCAATTACCGACTGTCAAAACAAAAACACATGCTCACTATTAATTTAATTTATGCTGCGCTGTTCTTGTTATTCTGCGCAGTGATAGTGCTGGAACTGCCGGTTATTTGTTGCGCAGTTATTTTTGTTGTGCGCAATGCTGCAAGCTGCAATCAGCTGATTCGTGTGCGTGTGAGTGAATTGAATTAATTGAAGCTGAGTACACCAAGTCCTTCATGTATCCCCACAAAAAAAAGTCGCACGGATTCAAGTCTGGCGATCTTGCAGGCCACGGAACAGGGCCGCCTCGTCCTATCCATCGTTCAGGAAAATTCTCATCCAGCCAGTCTCGTACAATGAGTGCATTATGACAAGGAGCACCATCATGTATAAACCACATATTTCCAAGAATTGCTAGCGGCAAATCCTCAAGTAAGTCGACAAGCATAGTATCTAAAAAATGCAGGTATTCCACCTATGATTCCTGCCCAAACATTTAAAGAAAATCGCTGCTGGTAGTTGTTTTCCTTGATAGCGTGCGGGTTTTCGTTTGTCCAAATGTGTGTGTTGTGCATGTTGAAAATACCTTCTCTTGTAAATCCCGCCTCATCAGTTGACAATACAAGTGATAAAAAATGTTGCTGCTCTTGTATTTTACCAATAGCCCATTCGCAAAATTGACGTCTACGAGGTGGATCTATATGTAATAAATGTTGTACTTTTTGTACATGGTATGGATGTAGATGTTGTTCTTTTAAAATCCTCCAAACTGTCGTATGTGATACTCCATGTTGTGATGATAGTCTCCGTGTACTAGTTCCAGGCTGAGCTTCAATGCCATCCAAAACAGCCTCTTCGGCTAAAGTGTAGAATAGGTGTTTAAAAGGAATTTCGTTTTTTGGTGTCAATCGGTTCATTCTTATTCTCTGTCCTAGAATAAAGCAAAATTTTGCCGCGGAAGCAAGGATTAGGTCCGATTTTGTTAGTTTTTAGGGTTAAATTTTTAACAACTGTCAACACTGGTTATGCTGAAAAATTAACAGATTAAACATGTGATTTAACGTTTTTATACATTTATGTAATAGAGATATCAATAAAAAAAAATATATTTTTATTACTTGCTTTTCTTAGTTTTCGAAATTATTTGACATAAATACAATATTACATTTGTTTTAGATTAATATAAATTTCAATAGTGTTTGCCATGTTAAAAACATGGATACAAAAAAAATGCGAGTTTGTGGGGCTCTAGTACGGTTTTGTTAGCTTTGTTAGTGTAGCAAATACCAAAACCGAGTTTGTGGGGCTCTATTACGGTTTTGTTAGCTTTGTTAGTGTAGTAAATACCAAAACCGAGTTTGTGGGGCTTTATTTTTAGCCATTTTGACACATTGAGGTTAACCAAAAAATCATGTTAAAATAATCTAATTTTGCTTGTTTAGGTCATATTTAAGCATAATAAACGATCTCCTAAAATAAAAAACGCATTTTCTCTTAAACACCTATTCTACATTCCAGCCAAATTCGTTGGACTTGAGCACCGTTTCCCAGAGCTTCACCATAGGTCAACACAATGTCTGTATATTCGTTATTTGTAAACGCAGGCATTTTGATTTTTATTTGTAATATCTGATTTATTACCAAAATATTACTTATGTCAAAACTTAATTGGAACAAGTGACACAACAATCAATTGACAATAACAATGATTTCATGGGTAATGCTACTGAAGTAAATAATTATGTGGAACGACTCGTCAATTTACGGGGTTGAAAAAATGCTTTTTAAAAATGCGTTTTCTGAAAAAAATTTTACGGAACATTGTTCCTCACGACGAGTTACATTACTGGTTAAATTTAAAGCATTTATTTCTGTTACACCCTGTATAGTATTTATCTCTAAAAAAAATTGTATATAATAGTTGTTAAACATTTTATTTTGCATAATAAAACAGCATTCAATTTTTTGTATTTCAGAAAACAAATGAGTAACGAATAACACTTTAATTTTTTTAAATAGCAATGTACCCTTTCATTAGGCTCATTTGATAGATTTTTTCTCGCTTTTCGATGATATAAAATCTTACTACCCTTATACCAGAAATTTTTTGAAAAAAATGTAAAAACTGTTATAAAGTTAATTTCACCAATAACATGAATCTAGTTATCCGAGATCTCTTTTATTTGTCTTAACAATTGAATGTAATGTAGGCCATAAATGTGACAGAATCTTGTTTATTTAAGTAACAGTTTTAACATTTTTTTCAAAAAGTTTCTGGTATAAAGGGTAAGGGTATTAAGATTTTATGTCATCGAAAAGAGAAAAAAATCTCTAAATGAGCCTAATGAAAGGATACATTGCTATTTAAAAAAATTAAAGTGTTATTCGTTACTCATTTGTTTTCTGAAATACAAAAAATTGAATGCTGTTTTATTATGCAAAATAAAATGTTAAACAACTTTTATATACAATTTTTTTATAAAGTTGATATTTACCGAGATATAGGTATACTATATTCCATACCTACATAGTGGGCACCCTGTATATAACTATATAACGCAAAAATTATTTATTTCAAAAATACTATTCAGTGACAGCAAGTGACAGAATGAATTTGTACAACTGTCAACTAGTGACCAGCAGAGGTACCTAGAAACCCTAGAAACACCTTCTGAACGAATTACAACTTCTGACCGGGGTTGTTAATGAAAAATGTGGTCAGTCGGTAAACCTAATTATTCTTTAACCGTAGCACCACTGAATTCACATAAGTTTTACAACTAGGTACTTATTAGAAATAAATAATTATTAAATAAAGAGAGATTCTGTCACACACCTTCATTAAATTACATATTTTATTGAAACATTCAAAATAGGTAATCTGTTACGACAAGTACGCTGAGATTTATTTTTCGAATTTTTCAAAAACTATTTTTGATCCGTAATCGTTAGCACACCATACATAAGTACCCTAAACGCATGTACTAAAAACTACATTAACAGAAGAAAACAAAGTATAATTTGTTACTGACCCTCGTGGAATCCTCCTCTCGTTTGGTGTGATCAGCGATGAAGCGCACGCCGTCGATGGCCTTGTGCACCTCGGGGCAGTGGTGCCAAGACAGCGCGTGGCCGCCGCGGCAGAGCAGCTGTTCCTCCAGCGGTCCCGGTGCGTCGAGCACCGAGCCCAGGTCGTCCGCAGCAGCTCCACCTCCAGCACCGTTCACCACCATCGCCGGTGGCGGCGTGCCGTGGATGCGGCACGATGCTAGCGACGCCGCTTCTAGTTCCCTGAGGAGGAGGTTACGTATTAGAACTGACTATACTGAGTTGAAAATTGGTTATAAAGTGTTATGCAGGTAATGTAGTAGTTAAATAAAATAGGTAGGTACAAGAAATATAATACACTGGCGGAAAAAAAATGAAACTATTGAAATTCGTAAAAATTTCGACCATTTTCAAACCGCCATAACTGGGCGTATTTTCAATCGATTTTGATGAATCTTCGAGGGCGAAAAACTTCGAAGTGTCTACTCTAAAGTCATACATGCAAATTTAAGCGCAACCCCTTCCGCCTCTCTCTAACACCCATGTAATTTTTTTTTAATTTTAAAAATTTCCAACTTTGACGATGTGCACGGAGTTTTTTTTTTTGACTTGATCTACAAAAAGGGCACTAAAATTTGTTCAATTACCTGTGCAGGACTCAAAAAACGAAGATTTTAAAGATGGAGTAGTAATAACAACATTATAATGAATGGACAAGGTGGCGCAAAAGTAATCACCCGATTTAGGCAGTAGGCAGTAGTGCTCACCAGTCCTTATTTTATCTATGCACACGTCACAGTAATCACAGCAACGATATTCTCGATCAAACGACCGGAATCGTATGCTACTGTCTCATGTTGAGCCAGTCTTCTCGTGGCGACCGTCTAAACGCCGCAGAGTTTGTAAAGTTATTGACGCACGAAGAGGGAATCGGCGACGAAATTTTCGTTGATCCAAAATCACCAACCGATTATTAGTCAAAAACATTTTGACACAATTATTCCGCGTTCTTTTACATCTGTTTACTTCACTTATGTCAAAGCAGTCGCGATGACATGAGACGCCAGCTGCAAAAATGAAAGCATTATCAGAGTGATTAATTCGCGCCACCTATAGTATAACGATATTCGACTGTTTCTTAGTACGCAAAAAATATGAACAATTTTGTTATTATTTAATAAATTTATCCTTAAGCCAACGTTTCATCTGGTACCATCTATACGACAGATTTCTTCAGGGCAAAACAAGTTAAAAAAAACTTAAATTTTTAAAACATGACCAAAATTCATCTATCCAACTTGTTCAAATTATAAACAAATAATTATTTAAAAGGAACACAGTTAAAATAATAAATAATAAAATGTTGATAACATCGTAACATACAATTTTTATATCGCAAGCTCTTTTTTTATTAATTATTTAAATAATTATTTATTTATAATTTTAACAACTTTGATAATAGATTATTCTTGTTCATGTTTTAAAAATTTAATATTTTTAAATCTTTATTTGTCCTGAAGAAATCTATTCTACAGACAAAACGTCGGCTTACGGATAAATTTATAGACAGATATTATGACAAAATGATTTATATTTTTTTCTTCAATAACATTCTAGTTATTATGTTACAAGGATCGAGAATCCTAACGTTAATATGAAGTATTTGTCGTGAAGATTGTCAGCCGAATTTGATAACACGTAGTGTAGGTACCATATAATACAAAATTAAATCTTCATTCCATATTTAGTTAAGTAGGTACATAATGTTACTTAAACAATAATAAAAAACATGTACCAAAAATATTCGAACAAAAATACTGAACATTTATTAAATGAATAACAGAACGATATTTTGACAAGGAAAACTAAAAGCATTACAACTGGTTAGTGAAAATGATTAATATTATAATGAATTTAGCAGATTTAAGATATTACCTTTGTTATAAATTATAATTATTGTCTGACAATTGCTTCCATTTATCATAATCCAAAGAGATGAAAATAATTTTCCAACGTGGATTAATATCAACCAAGTTGAACTAACACAGAACACAGTTACAGTTTTGCTTTGAGACATACACAAGTGCACTGGATAATAGTGGCAACATGTGAATGCGCCATTACCAGCATTAATACACCGTATTTAATCTTGCAATGGTGGAATACGGATCGCTAGTTATTAGCTAATATACAGAACATTTACGTGAGATATTATACTCTATATTATACCGTGCTTACAACGTCGTATATTCTGTAAAGCACTGCTGTAAATGTAAATATCAATTGTGAACAGGAAATATTTGCTTGATAATTACTACAAATATACATAATGCAGGGTATTTGGGTGTTAGTTATGAAATTTGGTGCAGTGTTGGGCATGTATATATTACTTCAAAAATGTAATTTCAATAACATTTGACGAAAAAAACCCTCAGAATCACACAATACCATTACATTTTTAAAATATGATAGAAGTAATGTAATTGCCATTACAATTTATTTTAATTACATTAAACATTACTTTTTCAAGATGTACTAAAATTACTGAAAAAAATTTTAAGAAACTAAATTTTGTCATTGAAATCGTATCGACACTATACTTTTATTTAGCATATTGAATCAAATTATTTAATAAATCATATTTAAAATACAACAAAATATCAAACTCATCGTTCAAATAATAGTAGGTAATTATAACAGATTGTATAACCGTTAACACCACTACAAACAAATTGGGAAGTTTAAAAAAGAATAAATTATACAGTGTCCATAATGTTAAGGTATAGGAAATTAGTTATAATTATAAGTGCGGTATGTTTTATTTTACAACGCGAGGTCTTATAATAAATCTTTAATAAAACCGAGCGATGTTCATAATACCTAACACTAATATTATGTAGGTATTATATTTTATTTTTGCCGACATACCTATATATATATATATATATATATATATATATATATATATATATATATATATATATATATATATATTTAAAATATCAATTTCAAAGTTCAAATAGATGCATTTTTTAAAACTTTCACAGATTTTTACCTCTCGCCTCATATTCTATAAGAGAGGTATTGTAATGGGTCAAAATTTTCGAGTATGAGTTTTTGGTGGATAAGCACGTTTCAGGGTCTCTAGAATACGAATTTAATATTTTCCCGATGATGTATGTGTGTGTGTGTGTGTGTGTGTGTGTGTGTGCGTGTGTGTTTGTATGAATGTATGGACTGACGATTTTTCGTCCACGATAACTGAAAAAGTATCAAACCTTTAATAACCAAATTTCATATTTAAGGTTTTAATAAGGATCTTAACACCGGATAAGATTTTGGTAGAATTCCGTAAACCGGAAGTAGTACTTTTTGGAACTTGATATAGTTTTTCTTAAATAAATTGGTACATTATTTATTTATGACAATTTTTGCAAATAAAAATAAAAGATAATATAATTATCTATGGGTACAGTGAATTTTAAATACAATTTGCTGAATCTGGTAGTATTTAGCAAAAAAATAAAGTGCAACTAAGTACCAGTATCTTGTTGTCCATGATATGAAATTTGTTTTTACTCAAAATTTGAATTATAATGGCAGTGACAGTACAGTTGACATATTTTGCTTGCATCTTGGTTTACATTATCGTTTACATATTACGTGAACATGAAACTATTATAATGTAAGTAAAACTATTTATTAGATTAGTAGAATAAGCAGAATTAGGCGAGAGGTCGTGTACTGGCCACAGCAGATTTTTTTTTCAAAATTCGCAAAAATAAGAGCAGTGAAATTTTTTATGCCAATAGTTTAAAGACTTATTTAACCATTAATTTATTATGTAATTAATCAAATAAGATTAAAAATACCATTATTGACTGCATCCCAGCATTGTGTTTTATTTATAATAATTCTTCAGTTAAGAAGCTTCCATTATCGGATTAAAAATACTCTCTACAAACCAGGGTTGTTATGTTTAAAACAATTTGTTTTAAACAAACTGTTTTAAACACGACCTAATGTTTTAATGCATGTTTTAAACTGTGTTTTAAATCAGGTGTTTAAAATTGTTTTAAACATGTTTAAAACAACAATCAAAAAAATCTGTTTTTTTCCTACGTTTAATTAAATTTATTAATTAAATCATTCGCTGGTACTTATAGAGTATAAAAACTAAAAAGTCTCTAAAATATCTTTGAGAATTTTTTTTATTCATAAACATAATGCCCAGTTCACACAAGGAAAGTGTTTACTAAAAAGTTTCTTGAAAGTACAACAAGTGCTAGGAGCTGTAATAAAAAAAACTGTCAATAGCGGTCATGGAGAAACCGTAGGGGAATGATTTTTTATAATGTATTATTATTAGTGATCTTAAATATATTTAATAAAAATAATTACATTCCCCGTATGAACGGTATTTATTGACATTGGCAGTTTTTTCTTATGACAGCTCCTAGCAATTGTTTTACTTTCAAGAAACTTTCCTCGTGTGAACAGGTCAGAAAGAATAGTAATTACATAATATTAAATAGAACTACACTTAATGTGCACTGGACTATGCTATGAACTTATTAACTATCCCTTAACGCCTATTGTGAATAAATGATACCGAAATCCATTCATGACGCATGACACAAACAAAACAAATTCAACCACCGACCATCGGTGACTCCTAGTTACGCAGTTAGAGCGATGTAAATCCCCGTCCTCGCACAAAAAGTAGCATTGGCGACATCTTTCGATGGAAAAAAAATATTTTTTCTATAATCAGTATAGCAAATTATATGTATAACCTGTAAAAAAATCGGTCAGAAGCACAGAAACTGCCTGTATATGTATGTATGTATTGTATAGCAACCTGGGTGTGAGTTCGTCCCGGCTGCCGGCGCTGGGGAAGAGCGAGGCCGGGTCCACCAGGTGGTCGGCCAGGTCGGTGGCACTGTGGTGATGGTGTCGGAAGCCGCTGAAGTCGTCCGCGTCGCCGGCGTACAGCGTGGGGTCCTGCAGCTCCAGCCCGTTGCACGTGCGCACCATCACTCTGTGGTGCGACGATCCTGTCATACTGTGAACAAATCATACCACATCAGTGATGTAACCAATGAGTTCAACTTCATAATGATTATTATACTACAACAAAATATAGTAAATTGTCGAGTTGAAAGTTTTTTTTGACTCGATCCACCAAAAGAGCACTAAAATTTTTTTGTTCAATTCCCTGTGCAGGACTCAAAGAACGATGTTCCTACGATGATTTGGCACAAAGTTATGGGTGTTTGAAAAAAGTGCAATTTTAGGTTTTTCGCACATAACTCAGTGACTTTTCAACCAAACTAGACTATTCTTTCGGGAAAAAACCCATTGTGGTTCTACTTTAAGGAGGTAAACTCAGATTAGGATGATCTCTTTTCGTACTCTTCAACACTTGGTCAAAATAAACACGTTTTTGGGCCAAAAAATAACTTTGGCGATGTGTACCGAGTTGGAAAAAATTTGTCGACTCGATCCACCAAAAGGGCATTGAAATTTGTTCAATTACCTGTGCAGGACATTTATACATTACGTTTATACAGGTTGATTCTCGGGAATGGATTTAACACCAGAAAATCAAAATCTACAATATGCATACACCAGAAGATGCAAATCTAGAAAATTCATAAGAAATATTAAAATATCTGCATCAACTGATTCATTCACTCGTTCACAGGAAAAATCAAACTTAGAGTTTTAGATTCGGAATAAATGCAAACACAGGAAAGATGCAAATCTTCTTATATTTGCATCTTCCTATACTATGTTCCACGAGACCTTTCATTTCAGGGACACAAGGTTATGTTGTTTCGAGCGTCGTGATTGGTTTCTCGAGCACGTGCTAAAATCGTAAACCAATCGTAGCGTTATGAATACGTTTGAGGGGCAATCAGGATGCACGACACCACGTAGCCATGTGTCCCTTTAATGAAAAGTCTCGTGGAATATAGTATAAGTTTGCATTTATGTTGAATATATAATTCTAGATTTGAATTTTCCTGTGAATGAATCTTTTAATACAGGTACTTTATTACCTACGTACATAAATTTTATAGATTTTAATATTTTTCTGCATTATGTTGTTATTTTAAATATTTCTCAGGTAAATCTCATGTCGATCTGGTTCTGATTGGTCTAGATCTAGATCGATAATGTGCATTTACTAGGCGTTGAATAATCGATGTAATTTAAAGAATTTAGAAAACTATGACAACCTTCATTTGGAAAATTAAGTTTGTTATGGTTACTCTCACAACAAAATGGTATTTTTGACGTAAACCGTGTTTATCGTATTAGGATAGTTCGGTGGTTCATAAATTACATTCTTACCTCGTTTTACCCATTTAAAATTCTGAAAGCACAACTGCACCGAATAGATACTGGTATTTGTAAGTATAATAATGATAAAGCATTAAATAAGATCCATAAAATGCACACCCAGATAATTCACATGTTATATAAAATGTCAATAAACTAAGGATCATAGAATACTTACAGGGTCGCAGATATAAAAGAGGAAACACTAAAACTGAACCTTAACTGGCACAAGAAAACACGACAAACTTAATGCTTCATGCAAATACAAAATACGGAATTAGAATGATAGGATTTGCTTCGTTAGTGCCCCTGCTGTTGCTGTTGTTACTATCGTAATTAAGCAAATACGACAAGGATCTTAGCGTATGCACAAAAAACTCATTTGCGATAATTGTAACCCTATTTAAATATTTTAAACTTTTAATTTCTGTCAAGCTTCTTACTTCAAAGAAGTGTAATTCAAACGGAAATTATTCAAATATGTTAACCAATTTAATACGGCATCTACTATCTACACCTGCATGGTTTTAAACAATTTATTATTAAATAATGCAAAAAATTAATTGAACATTTAACTGGCAAATCAATACCTAGCTGTGATCAAATTAGTTATATTCTCCTTTTTTAATTCATTTAATTCTAAAACAGTGCCAAACTGAGAAATAAGATGAAATAAACGTTATCGCTTTCTCAAAATTTATAAACTTATTACACTTTTAACTTAGTTCAGATGTGAAATTATCAGCTAACAAGCCTGGATCCCATGACGGTAATTATCGACAATTTCTTTTGTCACAAACTACTATGTTCCAACCAAGTAACTTTTTAATCGCAATTACTTTAAGAGACCTGTCTACCTCCTAAAATCCAGCACAAAACGTACCTACTAACGTAGAAAGTGTTTTGTGGCCAATACAAGAATGGTAAAATTGTATTTCAACAAGGATTATATATTTAAAGAATCAATTAACAGTTGTGCCTTTTTAAAATTTTAATTAAAAACATGTACGTGATTATAAAAATTCCGGCAAATTCATAAAAATTTCCAATTTATGCAAAATTTACACGGTTATATCTTCTGATAGAAAATGTTTAAAATTTGGGAGTGTCTATTCGTACGCTACCGGTGTAACGGTGCACCGGTGACTCGGGTAACATCGGCTACCGATGCGCACTGGTGGCACCGGTCGTCGGCACCGGTCGTCGGCACCGGTGGTACCGGTAGCATCGGTGGCACCGGCGCACCGGTGGTACCGGTAGCATCGGTGGCACCGGCGCACCGGTCATCAGCACCGGCGCACAGGTAGCACCGGGGAACCGGTAGTTGCGGTGGCACCGGTAGCACCGACGTACCGGTGGCACCGGTACGCCGGTGTTACTATTTTTCAGCATCTAACAAATTGCAAAAGTTATAAACAAATGAAGATGAAGAAAAAAGTTACCTATTTAGTTTTTCGCTAATATTTCAAAAACTATTTATAATTAAGAAATTTAAAAAAAAGATTCTTAAAGAGGAGACGATTTCCAATAAGAATAGTATTGAAACCTTAAGACGATCCTCTACCGCGCCAGAAAACAGCCTAAAACATGGATTTCGCGCCAGTCCACAGCGTTTATTGTTTTGTTAAATATAATAATCTAAAGATATTGTTGAAGATAAAAGTACAATCTACAAAATGGTCGATGCAAGATTTGAAAGTTTTGCTTTAAAAGCTGAATATGCTAATTTGAATTTTGACAATTTTTGTTATTTTTTTAACACAAATATCTTCTGTTTTAAAACGAATTTAAAAAATTCGATCGGTTATTTCGTAGATCCAAACTTTGTTGACAACATATTAAAATTTATTTTTTACAAATATTGCAGTTTTACAATAATTATGGATGCCAAAATTATTTTTCCCCTCAAACATAAATTATTTTTTATTTTTATGTTTAACAAAACAATAAACGCTATTGAATAGCGTGCGGAATCAATGTTTTTGACAGTAAGTATAAACTATTAATCTATAAAATTTTTAAAGACACAGCGAAGAAAATTTGAAAAAATTCGAGTAAAATTAAAAAATTTGATCGGAAAATCTACGATATTTACTTTTAAACAATATCATCAAAAACTTTTTGGTTGTTCTATTGAAAAGTGCCAATTATGATTTTTAAAGATAAAGTAATTTCTTAACTTATAATTTAAACAATGGAAATATGGAAAAAACGATTTTAAAAACATTTTTTTTAAGAAAACTGATTTTTCTTAAAAATCATTATTTTATCAAGACAACAAAATGGTAAAAAAAAATTTTCATTAGTATGAAATTAGTCATTAGTCAATTTTAGTTAGTTGCGAAAACAGTAATAATCTAACGTTAGTTTAAGAAAAAATTTTGATAATATTTTTTCAATATTTAATTTTTTGTTGACTTGCAAAAATTATAATAAACAAAATATTGAAATTTTAAAAACTTTCATGACGTGATATTGTTAAGTATATATAAAAGAAAGGCTCCAAGAAGCTAAAAATTTTAATCCGATTATTTAAACATTTTTTGTTGTCTTCAATGACAACGAAGGTCCGACAAAATATTGTTAATTAACAATTGTATAACTTTTCGAAAAATTAACTAAATAACTTTTTTCCAACGGGACTAAATTCTTTGAAGTGTTGACAATACACCATAATTTTTTCAAATTTTTAAATTGATATTTGATAATGAAAGTAGAGTTCCGGGAGTTAGGACTTTTTTATTGGAAATTTCCTCATCTTTAAGAATCTTGTTTTTAAATTTCTTAATTATGAATAGGTAGTTTTTGAAATATTAGCGAAAAACGAAATACCTTTTTTTCTTCATCTTTATTTGTTTATAACTTTTGCAATTTGTTAGATGTTGAAAAATGGTAGCACCGGTGTATCGGTGCTATCTACCGGTGCCACCGGTATTACCGGTGCGCCGATGCCACCAGTACTACCGGTGCACCGGTACGCCGGTGCGCCGGTGCTGATGACCGGTGCTGCCCGTGCGACAGTGCCACCGGAGCCGATGACCGGTGCCTCGGTGCTACCGGTACGCCGGTGCTGATGACCGGTGCTGTCCGTGCGACGGTGCCACCGGTGCCGATGACCGGTGCCCCGGTGCTACCGGTGTGCCAGTGCCACTGTTGAGCACCGGTAGCCGATGATACCCGAGTCACCGGTGCACCGGTGGACCGGTAGCGTACGAATAGACACTCCCTTAAAATTTTAAAAAGGCACATCTGTAGATAAATTCTTTCTCTATTAAATGTTTATAGAAACATTACCTTGTTGTCAATAATAAACTAACAGTTTACTCGTAACAAAAACACTTTTATGACATTGCATTGCTAGGATGCGGTAAAGTATGAGTTTCGGGCTGGTTTCTGGCAGTCGTAAGAGTGGGGAAAAGAGTGGAATAGAAAAAAAATCGAGAGTATTCTAGGAATTCGGAAAAAACTTAAACGGGCCGCTTAACTGCATAATCATAAATCTAAGCTAATGCTACTAAAAATTGCCGAAATAGTTATTTCATATCGAGTATGGAAAGTGAGAAATATCGTGCGAGTGTAAAGTTGACGAATTAGGTGCAACCGAGTCATGAAAGCTATTTTTTAGACGACCATAAAAAATTAACTTTTTAATACACACAACATTCAAATGACATCTCTCTTGACATTTCAAACAATTAATAAACAAAAGTAAAAGCTGCCGGGCTATGTTGATTTGGTTTCATAATTACGATATGACCACGGTGAAAGAATAATTTGGTTTTTCTTCAACCGTCTTAAAAGTTGGTTCTTTTAATACTGTTTTTAGTATTAAAAGTTGACGTTTTTGTAATAAATAAATAATAATAATTTTGTAAATAATAAAGAAATGTAACTGTTGCTAGGTAACACTTTTAATCCTAGGCTTAAAAGTACTTTTAATCCTAAGCTTAAAAGTAGATTCTGTATTTCTACTAGAATATTGGGAGCGTAATATTTCTTGAGCTTGATTATCACGCACTTCTTCATTTTTTCTACTGGTATTATCATCACGAATGGAGGATATTATACTTTTACTAGTGCTAGGTTCATCGAACCGTAATATTTTTTTAGCTGTCTACCATGTATGTTTACCAGTAAAGCTGATTTGACGTCTTCAATAACATCAATCTTTAAACGTACCAATTCATCGCAACGGCATTCACCCGAAATTTCCAGTATTACAACAATCTATAAAAATTCATAATATTTAGATAATTATATTCTCATTCCTCATATTTAAACACTTACTTTAATCATCAGGTATGTATTATCAGGAGCATAATTCCAGAAAAACTCTTGATTTATTTTAGTTTGACAGAACAATAAAATTTGTAAACAAAACAAAAGTTAAAGCAAAGCTACCTTCTTAGTTTCAATCATATTTCAACAAAATATTTTAATAATTTAAAAAGTAATTTTCTTGGTTGAAGAAAAAATAGTATGTGTTATTTGGATTAAAAGTGTCTTTGTTTGATTCGCAATTTTTGCATCCGCTCGGCTTCGCTACGCTTCGCCTCGCAAATGTAAATTAATTGCTCATCAAACAAAGTATCACTTTTAATCCTAATAACACAATATACTATTACCTACTGGCCAAGTTTTTCATTGACAACCCCGGTCAGAAGTTTTAATTAGATTATAGGTGTTTCTAGGTGTCTCTGCTGGCATTAGTTGCTTGACTAGTTGTACAAATTCATTCTGTCACTTGCTGTCACTGAATAGTATTTTTGAAATGTAGGTAATAATTTGTGCAATATATACCTAGTGATATAGAAATATATGTAAAATATAAAGAACACGCAAGCTTATTATTACATTATAAAGTAACAGATTAATATTGTGAAAAAATGAAAAGTATTTCAGAAAAACTATCAATGTATAGGTTATTTGAATTTTAGGAGAAATGAGTAAAAATCGACATGTTTTATAAACTGAGTAATAAAGATGAATAGATGCACTGAGACTATGTTCATTGTGAAATTATTTATTTATAACGATGATCTCCCTCGCAGAAAATGGAGGATTTTCAAACACGTTTTGTCATAATGTTTTCGATCAAAAGGTAAATTATGGAACATAGCAGCTTAGATATATATAAATTACAATTTTAGATACTATTTATAGTATTAAAGTGTATTTTTACATTTAAATCAGTGTCAATATAGTATGACCTGATATAGCCAGAGTCACATTCTGACCGCTAGAAACGATCATGCTGGCAAACCTAATTATTCTTTAACCGTGGATATGACCATATCGTGCTAGCACGATATCTATTATTTTCTGTAGTGGACGTCTAAAAAATGATTGACATAAAATATATTGCCTAATAAAAGTTGCCGGTATCGACAACAAATTGTCGATAATTTCCGTGGGATCCAAGCTTTATTTTTAGAGGCGGGAGGTAAAAAGTGATATTGATCGCGAAAACATTGCGTTGTATCTCCTATTTAGTTGTTAATTTATATTGTTTACACTTCCTTAAACATCTTGCATCATCAATTTCCTCAAGCGATATAATAGAGATGTAAAGATAAATGAGAGATAAAGCATTAAAGCAGTAACCGAAGATGGCATGTGGTTCTCATCGGCTTACAGTAAACTACTCGCCATTCGTCTTATGATTCCAATCCGAAATTCAATTAAAGCCGCCATTTCCATCATATAATTGCGGCCGCTCGCCCAAATCCATCTTAATCGCGCGGATCCGACAGAAATGGGCACAGGGAACTGAAGCGTCCGTCAAGTTAGGGCACGAACATCGCAAGCTGCCAAAGAAGGCTAATTAAAGAAACAGGGACGTGCGCACCTAAATAATTATTAATTGAGTTATTGAACTACACATTTGAGATTCGAGAACAATAACATAAAGTTTCATAATTGGCAACGCACTTCTTCTTAGTAGTGATGCACTACAGTGAGGTTTCCCTCGTGTCGTCACAGCGAACCCTATAGTACTATATATTGGACAGCAGACCTATCCGCCATCTTGGAGCCCAACGTCATTTCAATACTGTCAAGAAATTTGGTTCTAATTTTTTATTTTTTTTTTCTAATTATCAAAATTATTTAATTTAAACCTAAAAATGTATACTCTTAAGCTTGGGGAAATAAATATTTTTCTAAAATAGAAAAAGTTGTTCATCATTTATGTCATCTGATTTCAATATCGGGCAAATACACTTGTGTTAAAATTGCATATAATTATATTTTTTATTCAATCCAATTCACTTACATAAATTTCTAAAGTCGAATATGAGGTTATTAGCTAAATAGACTGGTACTTTTTCAATATATTTGTGTGAAATCAGATAATACATTTCATTTTTACTTCCTTGTACGAAGTAAGGAAGTATTGTAATTGCGAAAAATTTCGGTTCTCAGATTTTGACGGAAATATCCGTTTTGACCTTTTCTGAATCTATTATGACTAGTTTCGACGTGACGTCTGTACGTACGTACGTACGGACGGACGTATGTGTGTCGCATAACTCAAATACGGTTAGACGTAGAAAGTTGAAATTTTGTATTTAGGACTGTTATAGCATCTAGTTGTGCACCTCCTATTTTTGGTTTCAGTCTACAAACCGGAAGTAGTACTTTTTTTTAATATTTCGATAAATATTTAATTTAAGACAATTTTTTTTATTTTAAATGAAAGATTATGTGATTATTACCTAAAATCGGTATTTTATAAATATTTTTGTATCTGGTATCATTTAGGAATAATTAAAGTATATATTTTTAATTTAGTATTTCTTTATCTTGTAGTTCATGATCGATTAACATTTGTTACTACGTAAAATTTAAATGATTATGACATGACAGTGACAATAGTAAAATATGCTTTATATCTTCTTCTGCAGTTTAAATAAAATGACTAAAATATATTTGTGAGTATACTAGTATAATAAGTTAAAAGAATTTTTTATATTATTCTACATTTTAGTTATTAAGAAAAGTATGAACACACAAAGCGTACAAGGAAGTCATGTGGTGTCCACGTCAGATTTTTATAAGTATAAATTGAAAGAGGTTAAAATAAAACAACAATTACATTATTATATTATTTTTTTGTTTTATTGTGAACAGATTTAGAACTATAGATTGCGTTTTTTTTTCTTGTACATAATTGAGTTGATTTAATTCCCAGGCCTCGTATAATAGCGTAGTGCTCCAATAAATGTTGTAAGACACTGCAGCACGGAGGAAATATAGTTCTATATTTATCTTGTACATACTTAATAATGCTGTTAAAAGATACAGACATCGTTTTTTAATAATCGAGACATATTTTCTTGTACATTGTGTTCTGTCTCTTCTAACATTTTATAAGTAATATTAGATATATTCTTCAGACCCCCTAAGTCCAGACATTTAGTTAATATTGTCTCTTCTGTATCAAATGATTTGTTATTATTTACCAGAAATTCCATACAATCTTTACAAACTTGTTTATGTGTTAATAAATGATTAACACAACTTCCTGCAATGTAGTGAATATTTACTTTATCACCTACTGTAAACGTTATTTTGGAGTGAGTCGGGGGAATAGTTTCATTTTTCTTATTTATATCTAAAAATGATAAAAATTAATAGCAGGGATCGAAACACACAAAAAAATGTTCAGGTTCGGTTCACGGTTTATTATTCATAAAATATAAGGAAATTATTTTTAATATTCGTTCCAGTTTTAGAGTAAAATTTTAATAAGTTTCTAATTTAAAAAAAATAAAGTACAATTTTTATAAAAATTTAATAAAACTGTGACGAATAAACGTTAAATTTCAATTAATGTTTTAAACCGTTCCGAACCAGTTCTCAACCATCGGTTCGGCTCCGGTTATGGGTTTGCCAAAATATTTTTTAACGGTTCGGTTTGGTTCGCGGTTCGATAAAATAGCAGTTAGTTCCGGTTCGGTTCGATTCCCTGATTTATAGGTTACTGCTTTGATAAAAATTTAAAATTACCAAGATGAGAATAATCCAAAAGGTGAAGGTCGCTATCTGTACAATAATTTGTATTTTTTATGTCAGACATAAATTGTGATACACATATAAGTTTTATTACTCTCAGTGCACTATATGCGCTAGGTTTCATGCCGGCTTTTTTTCTGATTTGTGAAAATATGTTTTCTAAAGCATCCTGACATAATCGCGAGCCCAAAATAAAGCTATATCCATTTTCAAAACATTTTTTGGATATCTCCAGGAATGAAGTAGTTGTCAAAATTGTCCCCGTATTTAAAGGTTTCCATCCTTTGTCGATGATAATTTTTTGTATAATTGATATGAAATAATTTAGAAACATCTCTTTCTTTTGCACATTTTTTGATGTTATAGAAGTTACTCGTCTTCTAGAATTTATAATTTCAAACCACTGTCGAAGCAACCTTAAAAACCATGCTGTAGTTAATGCTGCTGCTGGTAAGGTTTTCTGTATAACAGCTGTCTCCAAAGCAGCAGCAGTTTTAATTGATATATATCGCATGGCATAGCCTACATTCATTTTTGAAAAATGACTTGGTGCAATAATTTCATCTGTGATGTGATGTAATAATCGTAATTGTTTTCCATTGTCAATTTCTTTATTCCAAAGATCTGATATATATTTTCCATCAATTACGTTGGTCGGTAAATTGTTTTCAATGGCAATCTCCATTGGAATGTAAATTTTAGATTTTTGTATAGCAGCTTTCCAGTTTTTAAGCAGGGACCATCTGCAATGGCATAAATATCTTCATTTAGTTCCTTTTAAAATTAGTAACGCGTTGATCTCTTGTCACACTTACTCCCAATGAAGCCCATAAAGCCTTATTGTTACTTCCCATGTCTGAACAAACGCTTCTAACTTTTAAACCTACAGAAGCAGCAGAAGCTTTGATTTTACAAGTCATTGAAGCAATGACTTGTAAAATCAAAGTCTTCATATCATTTCCATTAGTTGAGGGGCCAGTAACATGACAAGCAATTATCTGTTTCCACGGAGTGTTTAATCCCCGAAGTGCAACAACGGTTAAATGAGTTCCTCTTTTACTAGTATCACCTAATGTTACTTGTCCGATAAAAGCCTTTTTTGATTTATCAAAATCTAAATCACCCGATATTTCCATCTCATCAACCATAACAGAACAATCTTTCTCAATTTCTGTCATGGTTTCAACTTTTTTTGCCAATAAATCAATAATCGAATGTAACAATCCAAACTGAAGTTTAACAGACGAAATTCTTCTGTTGAGAGTACTGTATGAAGGCGCAGGATATCCTGTTTCACGTAAATAATTGTAGCCATTTTTGCCTAATGCAAATCTTAACTTTAGACTTTTCACTACTCCCTCAGAACTCCAACTTTTAATACATTTTTTCTCTGTTGAAAGTGTGTTGAATTGCTCAGGAGTTAAACATTTACCAATAGCTTCATTTTTTAGTTTTAGCTCATTTTCCAATGTCGAAATTTTTCTTTTCAAATCAGAAATTTCATTAATTAGATCCTAAAACAAAAATATGCGTGGTAGGAAATTGATTGACTATTTGCAACAAATATTTGATATGCCAAGTTGAGGAATTACAATCAAATTAAAATTAAACATAAATAGGTAGTAACTTACATTATTAGTTTCAACCGAATTATCTTCACATTTCGATAAAGACTCAACCTGTGAGAATAAACTTGAATCATCAAACATATTTATTGCAGGTAATGAAAGTTTGGAATTTGTTGAATCGGGTGGAAGATTCAATACATCACATTTGAGACGTTTCAAAACATTAGAACTGTTTGAATTATTTTCCTCTCTGGGCCTCTAAAAAAATATGTAAATAGAATCTAGATCATTCGTAAAATATTCAGATTACTTTGTATAAACTCTTTCTAGAGATATCGACTAATGCAGGTGGGTTGGAAACATTAAATATGGTAGGGACAGCAAACGGTAATAAACGTTTTTTTCCATCGGCTCGCTTATTTTCAAACTGATTATCTTGAAAATGATTCTAAAACAAAATAAAAAAGCATCAAATGACTAATTCCCTTCAAGAATTTGTTGATAAATTATTAATCCAGAATGTTAATTTATAAGAAACTCACGGTGCACAAACGATCATTTTGAGTTGGATCCCAGTTTTTTCGTCTACAGTTTATTATCCATCTTTTCCTTCTTTCAGCATCTGCAGGAAACCTAAATATCATATAAAAATGTTAAACTATATTAAAAATTAAAAACTATTAAATTAACGAAGATTTTGAGACAAATATAACACTTACAGAGAAAATAAAAAATTTAAGGTTATATTATAGTTTCATTAAATTTTATACTTAATAATAATAAAAAATGCTTACCTAACAAATTTAAATCCATTTCGAGAGTGGTTTGAACAATTTAATGCAGCACAACCTGTCATTTATATTAATAAATCTTAAATAAAGCGAAAAGACCAAGTCAGTTGTATGCTACATCTGAAGTGAAAAAACAGCTGTGGGCTCCAAAATGGCGGACGAGTCAGCTATCCTTTATCTAGTGCTGTAGCGAACCCCAGTTGTGAGTCATATGTGATGACATCACCTACGTTTTTCAAAATTATATTTTAAAGTTATATTTTAGAATAATTTCCAGTTACTAAAAAAATTTGGCGAGCATATTTATACTCAAATTTTTTGTATGTATAACACGTACATACACAAACTGAGTTTTAAAGTCACCTAATTTAAAGACTCGGATTATGCCTCGTCCGTAAAGAAAGTCGTCCTCTAAAACTCTATTTTGTGTACTTGTTACATAAATAAGTATAATTTCAGGGTGGAGATTTAATTCGGAAATAGTATTTCGAATTTATTGCTGAACTACAAATTGTAGTTGATGAAATTGCAATGACTTCGTAACAAAAACAAGAGAATTAATTTTATCTAATGGAAGCACTAAGTAATTATATGTACAAGCTATCTGCGAATTTATAAATTACTGCTGTCGCTCATTTACTCAAAATTAATTTTCACAATTCTCGTCCTTATGTTCTCTTTTCATAGGACTATCACTCAAATTTTAATATTAACAAATGCATTCAATTTATTTACATCCCCGGATGACATTTATTACGTCATGATTTAATTAATTAAAAAAATAATTAGTACTATCAGAAACAATCTCCAATTCATTAAAGTTAAAATTAATGCGCACTAAAGCTTCATTTATAATTAAAACATTTCACATCTGTATATTTCAACAAACTATAAATTCGGAGTAGTATTTAAATACAATAGGAATAGGAAACCAACAAGGGCGCAGGCATAATCTGTTCTATCTTAGTCTAGGAACAACTTCACGAAAACTGTCAAGTAAATGTTCAATTATTACAGGGTTATATTTAGGCAGGAAAGTAGCACATTATAGAACTAGTATTAATTTAAAGACTTTACCAGAATTTCAGTAGTCGATAACGGTTCGTTCTTTAGTTTGCTTAATCGTCCTGTAGGTAAAGGAGTTCTGTTTTATAACGAAAATAACTATTATTTCAAATACGGAGAGCTAAAAAAAAAGTTTTAAAAGAAATATGTTAACAATTATTATACACGAAATAAATACAAAAAAGTTTTTCTCTTGTATCGTTATAATATCTACTTCTAATTTAGGGGAAAACTAAATTATATTTCAATAACTATACCTACTTGTAATAAGAATAAAGAAATAAGCTTAATAATACACATAAGTCATGTTATTAACATTCAAATTAAGATTTTTATGCTTTATACCGAGTTGATCACATGAGATAATGCTTCTTTCATGTTTAGTTTAGTTTAATTTTATTGACTATATTACATTGAAATGTTTATAGTACGTCATGTTAAGTTACAAACAAATTAAAAATACAATAGTACATGTTACAATAAAAATTATATTTCATGTGTAAAATTCAGGTATTCCTCTATTGTATAGAAGCAGTGTCTTAATAAGTACTTTTTTAAAGTTATTTTAAATTCCTTTTCATCAAAAAGTTTCACATGTTCTGGTAAAACATTATAAAGGTCAACATTCAAGGAGTTTTTTCAGATTTAGTAAGTTTCAACCTAGGCTTACGTATTAAAGAGGCTTTACGAGTGTTATAGGAGTGGCAATCCCTGTTGGTAGCAAAAGACGATTTAATTTTATGTATTTCTATTAATGAATAATAAATAAAGACTGTAGGTAAGGGCATAATTTCCAAATTGATGAAATATGGTTTGCAGTGATCTCTGTAATGTAAGCCAGAAATAATCCTTACGGCTGTTTTTTGCAGTCTAAAAATTTGTATTGCACTTGATGAGTTACCCCACCAAACTACACCATAAGTAATAATAGAATGAAAAAGAGCAAAATACGTCACTCTGAGTGCCGGAATATCAATTATAAGTTTTAATCTTCTAAGAAGAAAAAGAATAGAGGCTAACCTTTTACCTATATTGGTAATATGAATATTTCCACTGAGAGAATCATCTATTGTTATACCGTATAAGGATACAGAGTTCCCAGAAACAATATTATTGTTTGTTGAAATGATCAAATTTTGAGTTTTGCTCTGATTAAGAAGGAGATTATTTAAAGAAAACCATTTTTCAGCCTTTAATAAATTCGTTTTACAAAGTTCAGAAAGAACGTTTAGATTTGAATGATCGTTCAGAAGGGTAGTATCGTCTGCAAATAAAATAGTATTACATGGCTGCATAAAACTACTAAAATCATTTATATAAATAATGAAAAACAGTGGGCCAAGTACTGATCCCTGTGGCATGCCATGTTCTAAGATTCTACGATTAGAGAATTCAGAATTAATGAAAACAGATTGAGTCCGGTTTTCTAGATATGAAGTAAAAAGTTTCAAGGTATTTCCATCTATTCCATAATGTTTTAATTTAGAAAGAAGAATATTATGTGATACACAGTCGAAAGCCTTGGAAAGGTCACATAAGGTGATTGCCACCTTATGGCCCTTCTCAAGGCCTTCGACTGTTTTATTAATCAGATTTAAAACAGCTTGAACGGTAGAGCGTCCATGACGGAAACCAAATTGATTGTTGTTTAATAAATTATTCTTTTCAAAGTAATTGACTAATCTTGTTTTTAAAATTATTTCAAAAACTTTAGAGATTGTAGGAATAATTGATATAGGTCGATAATTTTCCATTTTTGAAGAGTCTCCCTTTTTATATAAAGGTAGAACCTTTGCTATTTTAAAGATATCTGGATACGTACACTCTCTAATACATTTATTAAATAAAAAGGTTAATGGTTCAACAACGTGATCGATTATTTCTTTTAGTAGATTGTTACTAATATTAAAGATATCAAGACATTTGGAGTTTTTTAAAGCTCGAACTGCATTGTAAACTTCAACAATTTCAATTGGTTCAAGAACAAATTTAGTATTGGTAATAATGTTTGTCGTCGTATCATCGATTGAAGTAACACTCTCGGTAACATTTAATCCACTTTTAATAATCTCTATTGTTTTTGTAGCAACTGATGTAAAAAAATTATTAAAACTATCAGGATATATATCCGGATGCACATTATTAGTTTTAAAGTTCATATTGCGCTCTGAGTTGATTATTTTCCAACTATCTTTGCTTTTGTTCTCCGAAGAACTCAATTTACTGTACGAAGAACGTTTACATTGTGTAATTTGATTTCTATAGTCTGTTAAAGTCTTTTTGTACAGATCATAAAAATAAACACTTTTACTACTGTCAGAAATAAACTTCAAAAGGTTCAATTTATCTCTCATTTGTTTAAGAGATGGATTAAACCATGTAATGGGTGATTTATTACAGTTTGATTTAAATTCTTTCAAAGGAAAGCAAATTTCTATAAAGTTGGTTAAACAATCCACTAGTGCTGTCGCATTTTCATTAGCAGTTGTCGTGAGAACATTAAAAATGGTGTAAAAATTAATTAAACACAAGAGATATTTAAAATAATCGATGCTACGGTTTGTGAAACTTCTTATCAATACTGGAATTTGTTCAGATGTTCTAATATTTTCTCTTAGAATAAGATATTGACCCGCGTGATCAGAAAGGCATGGGTTCAAATTACCAGTTGAATATTTACGTACATCCATATTTGTAAGAATATTGTCCAAGCCAGTGGATGAGGTAGCAGTAATTCTAGTGGGCATATCGGTAGTAGCCTTGATACCAAAGGATTCGATTAAACTGTTAAAGTTTATGAGATCTTTACTAGGAAATTCAGAGCAAAAGTCAAGATTGAAATCACCTGCAATAATTATTTTTTGTGTGAAGAGTCTAAATTGTGAAGAATTTCTTCAATTTTATTATAGAAAATGTTAAAATTACCTAACCCAGTCCTGTACGTAGCAATTAAGTTGATATTATGGTTTTTTAAGTAAATACCACAGAATTCAGCCTGTTGTGCCACATTAAACTGAGAAATATCTAAAGGTGTGTATTGAATACTACTATCAACAAATATTGCCACACCACCATGTTTGTTCGCTTCTCTACAGAAAAAATCTGACGTGGCCATCACACAACCTTCCGCCATATCTAGACTTTAAACAGAAATGTATACGTACAATCTGGTGCCCATTTAAAATATACAAATAAAAATCTAAAATATTCAAACACAGAAATTAGTATCACCTGAATCAAAAGATTCACTCGCACGATAACTCTTCTGTGTTGAAGCAATCCTCCGTTCAGTTACTACATTTAAGGGGAATGTAAAGTCAACCAATATTTACGAATCACAGACGGACCTGTATCGAATCTATCTATTTCATTTTATATAATGTCAGATATACATATTTTATCTCTGTCACATAATCCAGATAGACTGTCAAGTTATGCTCATCAATAACCTCAGAAGTTTTAAAGAATTATTAGGCTGACTGTAAATATTGTACCCCAGTTATCTACCCTAGCTAAAGTGGTCAAATTCTGCGAATTGGTTGGTTATAGTGGAACAATATAAGTTGTGTTAGTTTTGTTGATGAATTGTTAACAATACTTTTATGTACTACTTTAGCATTGTATTCTCTTATTCAAATAAACTAGATCTGTTGAAAATGTGTCAAGAAGAAATCTTGAAATTAGTACATAAATCCAAATACTACAAACTTTTACAAAGAAATGACGGAGTCGACAAGAAGTAGATACGAGTACCTACATACAAAAATTTCAAAAATTTTGTTTTCTCAAATAGTTATTTATTTTTCAATAATTAAAATAAAAAGTCTATTTTGGAATGGTTTTGTGAACGAGAATTGAAATTGCAACATAAATGATACCTACACAAAGAACATTTATATATAAATATTACAATATCTGTATACATAATAATTTGAGGTGCGGAACAAATAATTAAAAATGGGGAACACGCAATTTGTTTTGTCAAAGTGTAGTTTGACCAAAAAAAATTAAGCCAAACTGGAATTTTGTCAAACCGTAAATATGCCAACCCGTAATTTAGCCAAACTGTATTCTAGACAAACTGTAATTTCACATTCCGTAATTTAACCAAACCGCAACTTCGACTAATATTATATTGTCAAATCGTTTTCAGGTAAACCGTAATTTAGCCAAAACGCAACTATATCTAACTGGAATAATCCAGCACGGAATTTATCCAAAACGTATTTTTGTCAAATCGCAATTATGCATAACCGTAATCTTGCCAAACGCATTTTTACTCAAATCGTAATCTTCCCAACTTGTATGTCTTATCAAATAGATTTTTAACTCGTATTTAATTTTACAATACAATAGTTATTTTGAAATTTCACCGACTGTGGTTCTGACAACTCAAGTTTGGCTGCATACGATAAAATCTGACTTACGTAATAGGAGCTATTTACATCTCTTCGTTTTGATAATTATGTACACAAAATAATAAATAGAGGAACGTAAAATAAGTGTTGTATTCAGTGCTCTCTAAACCGTCGACCATGTCGAAAGTGACAAAGAGACCGTCGAAAAAAAAGAAATTAAAAATGAAAATTTTTGCATATTTTGATATGGTATTAGAAATAAAATCTACAGTTGACAAAACAAGTTTCAGATACTATTTCACTATTTGTACTTCTTTCTGCATAGCATAAAAGAGTTGCATATTATCCGCAGTCTATATAAGTAATAATTATTCTCTTTCTCCTTTCCTTTGTTCTTTGTTTATATTTTTTATGAATTCAAATTTATTTATGTTCTTAGTTTTATGCTCCTTTATTTATTGTAATACTATAAATAAAAAATGAATTAGTACTGTAATATTTTTGTATGATAACATAAGAAGAAATAGTACCTAAATAATTCCTTTTTTGTTTGAAAATAATTTTTTTTTATTATGCATAAAATGATATTTTTAATGCATATTTTCGAAAAATTTATCTATACATTTTTTGCGCATATTTTGCCATTTTTAAGTGAATAAAAGTGTCAGCTCTAGTACCTAATGAATGAGTACCCGTGACTAAAGTTCATAATTATTGTACTTTGTATAAGGTTAAATATCTTTGAAAAATGAATTACCTATATAAACAAAAGTAAATTGAGTTCAAAAATGGGTGTTATTAAAACTCGAAATTTAATTATAAACAATGGTTTTTTTCGTAATATTTTAACCTTATTACAAACTAAATAGTCTACTATTTATGAAATAATTTTTGTAATATCTTATATTATAATAGTCTTTGAGATATTGTGACAGCAGGATAGGCTATTTTGCATATTTTCTGATATCACTTTACATGAAATAGAGTAAATAAAATTCTCGTATAAAGAAAAAATAAACTCGCACAGAATTATGTTTTGATGTGATATTATTTACTATGTATTTTAGTTCCTATGCAGTTATGAATTCCGTATTTTTTTTTTAGTTTTTCCTAAAATTGCAATACTAATAATTATATGATTGGTTCTAAAAATGTATTACTCAATTTAACTATTTTTGTCATGTGACAATAAGAATATTCATTCATGCAAAATATACTTCTTGAAAGCCAATGTTAAATCCTCGGCCAAATCTAACAAATAACACTTCCTGGAATAATTCAAACCCCTCGCCCCTTCAGATAATAACAAAACTCAGAACGACTTGGATGCGTTGGAATGCGTAGCGGGAACTTCAAGAACTAAAGCTGCTACAGGCGAACCTGTGTTTGCTGTAATTTTCTTAGTATGTGAAGCGAAATTTACTATTTTTGATGTTTTCTAATGTCACGTTTTCTTAAAAACTAAGTACAATTTTGGCAATTTCTTTTAAAATACTAATAAATAAAGGTTCATAGTTTCATATAAGGTTAAAATTTCATTAAAATATTGATTCCTAATTGGTGTAAATTGAGATCAAAAATTGGTAAAGTTTAAACTTAAAAATTTATTATAAATAATAACTTTTTTCATAATGTTTTAACCTTATTTGAAAGTACAAGGTTTAATATTTATGCTATTGAAGAAATTTTTGCATTATCTCATATAGTTTCTGAGATATTGTGACAGCAGGATAGGTCATTTCGCAACTTTTCTCAGTTCACTTTATATCCCCCTTAATAGCTTACTTATGACTTGACTTATTATAGCGCTAGTATGCCAACTTGTCACCCGTCACATCTGTCAATATTTTTTATGCAGAAACAAAAATCATCCGAACATGGATTACAAGATTTCAACGTTTTTTTGATAAATTTATTTTTTACATTTTACTGCAGTTCTTCAATGCTACCAGATAAAGACAATTTTTTTATAACATAAATTGCAAATAACTTTTCCTCTTATTCTTATTACAAATAAATACTATATTTATCCAAATTCATAGAAATTTTTGACACTTAATCTTTTGAATCTTCAAAAAATATCACTTCCGGTGAAGATATTTGTACCAAAATCTAATGAGCTCTTCCTATTCGTATACAATTGTAAAATACCAAATATCAAAATTTTTGGGTAATTCGTATTTGAGTTATGCGACAGACGGCATCGGCCTGGACCACACACACACACACACGCACACACACACATACATACATCATCGAGAAACTATCAAAAATGAGTTGTAAGAACCCTAATTCGTGCTCATCCACTAAAAACTCACTACCCGATTTTTTGCATGATTCCAATACCTTCCTTTACAGGTAAGCGGAAGGTAAAAAGTAGTTAATTTATATCCTGAAATGTTGACACTCTGGATGGTAAAGGAATCTAACCAGTGTTCTGAAATACAAACTATATTAAACGGATTATCTTTTAAAAATAATGTCAATTCATCAATTTTATTATTAAGACACTGCACATTAATGTGATAAATCGATAATTTTAAGTTAAAATTGTCAAGGATATTATCGTCTTTTAATATTACTTTGGTTTCGTTGTTAACTGATTCCTGTGAAAAAAAGGTTTGAAGCAAGAACCCTCTGGCCAGATGGAAGGATCCAGGACTTTTTCTTTCATGCTGTAAGGAACGGTTATCTTGAAAGACGCGTAACTCTCTGGAAACTTTGAATCAAGTTTTTCCACTACTGCTTCGATTGAAAATTGTGCTAAGTGTTTTTTTATGGTGTCCTTGTCGGTACTACAATGTAGTTTAAACACATGCAGATTAAAAATTCGAGGTGCTGCCTTCAGAGGTGTTGACTGGCTTAAATTGATGTCCAGATTGCCAAAGACTGTTTTCTTCTTTTTAACTGTACCAGTTTTTAATTTTCCATTATTATTATTTACATTATGTTTTAGATTCACTGCATTTAGGTCAGTTTTATTAATTTTTTTGTTTACTTCGCCATTTTTAATAACATTTATTGGCTGTGTCGGTAAATTAGCAGTTTGTTTATCACTAAAGCCTCATTCCCACCTCTATCATAGTCGTAGTCGTAAGTCGTTAGTCGTAACCTTGAGAGTTTGACATACGAAACAACGTTACAGCGTTTCCACCTCTTGTCGTAGTCGCAAGTCGTTAGTCTTTAGTCGTTAGTCGTAGTCGTAAGGATTTGGCTCTGCCAAACTTTTTGTCGTAATCATAAATAGAAAGAGATGGAGATATGTAGTGCTGCTGGTTTCACTACTGTCACTGCAATACTCGCCAAAAGAAAGGTTATAGAAATATAAATATGAATAAAAATAATACTGTTTTAAATATTTTTGAATGTTTTATAGTTTTTAAGGTAATTCAATATTACTATGATTTATTTCATATATCTTATTACACATTTTTAAAAATCATGGTATGTTCACATGAAATTGAATACATTTTATGTATACATTTATTTTTATTATTTGTCCTAATACTATAATTTTCTTCCTGGGCAAATTAGTATTGTTTCCAATATAACAGTAAAATTTAATTATCAATTATTTGAAATGTATTTGACTCATTTATTAGTTTAGTTGTGAACAAAACATTACCCTTATGATAAGAGCTGGGAACGGTCGGTTTTCCTTACGACTACGACTACGACTTACGACTACGACTATGATAGAGGTGGGAATGAGGCTTAAAGCCACATTCCCACCTCTATCATAGTCGTAGTCATAAGTCTTTAGTCGTAACCTTGAGAGTTTGACATACGAAACAACGTTACAGCGTTTCCACCTCTTGTCGTAGTCGCAAGTCGTTAGTCGTTAGTCGTTAGTCGTAGTCGTAAAGATTTGGCTCTGCCAAACATTTTGTCGTAATCATAAATAGAAAGAGATGGAGATATGTAGTGCTGCTGGTTTCACTACTGTCACTGCACTACTCGTCGAAAGAAAGGTTATAGAAATATAAATATGAATAAAAATAATATTGTTTTAAATATTTCTGAATGTTTTATAGCTTTTAAGGTAATTCAATATTACTATGATTTATTTCATAATATCTTATTACACATTTTTAAAAATCATGGTATGTTCACATGCAATTGAATACATTGTATGTATACATTTTTTTTTGTTATTTGTCCTAATACTATAATTTTCTTCCTGAGCAAATTAGTATTGTTTCCGATATAACAGTAAAATTCAATTATCAATTATTTGAAATGTATTTGACTCATTTATTAGTTTAGTTGTGAACAAAACATTACCCTTATGATAAGAGCTGGGAACGGTCGGTTTTCCTTACGACTACGACTATGATAGAGGTGGGAATGAGGCTTAACAATATTAGTTGCGTTATCAGCTGAGAACTTGTTTTTAACTTTCTCACTCGATGGCGTGGTGGTAGGCTTTTCGGCATTTTTATTTAATAGAGATGCACATGTTGATTTAACAGCTTTATTATGTCCTGCTGATTTTTTATTAATAGGTCTTTATCTTTAATTATTTTTTTAAGATAAAATATTTTACATTTTAATAAATGAATTTCATTAACGTCACTTTCATTAATACTTGCGAAGGACAAATCATTATCATCTTCTTCATCCAGTGAGCCCATGTGGTTACAACAATTTATAAGGTTATCACCCACTATCGGAAACTTAAGTATGTTTGCACAGCTAGTATGTGTTACAATATTACACTTAATACATTTTAAGCCACTTAGAGCTGTCTTATGACATCTTTTACACAGATTTTCGATAACTTTTTCACTTAGTCCAGAGACCAAACCTACACCATCGGCCATCTTAATATATCTTAATCTTGCCAACCCTGAATAAGGGAAATCTCGTGATTTAAGGGATGTACAGCCTAAGGCTGTTACTATACTTCAGAAAAATAAATTTAAGGGTACACAGGATCACTCACAACTTCGTGCATATATTTTACTGGCATATAATGCACAACTCACTTATTCCAGAACTGAAAGAATTTTTTCAAAGTCGCAATTTTAGTTTTCAGATTTTTTAATCGAACGCAGTTTTGGGTAACTGTTTTCAATTGAAATTTTATAAGTTTACATTGACGAGATAAACGCAAAAAACTAATAATGGCGGTCATTTTGAACGAAAAAAGGATGTTTCGTTCGTCCATTGTACAGGTGGGAACTTTTCGAACCTATATTGCTAAAAATATTGAGAGTCTAAATCAAACTATTAACTCTAAATTTATTTCTCCCATCCGCCGTTTATTAATATAATTTACGTGTACTGTCATGTATTACTATGTTATTACAATTAAATTTTTTCATACTCGTATAATATTAATTTCTAATTTGTCTGTGGATGTAGCTTATCTTTAACGAGAACATTGTAAAGTAAAAAGCATTAAAGATTGAATTTGCTTTCATCTGGAAGAGGAGCATCGAAGCTGATGACTGCACTATAATGCAGCGTAAATGGCTCAACTCGTTAAAGCAGCTGTAAATTATAAAGTAAAAGTACATTCGGAATTATTCACGACATACGTTTTCTTGTACGCTGTAGTTTTAAGTGTAATTACACTATGTGTTTTATATGCGCCGATGAAAAACTATGCATATTCAACTGTCTTATGACCATTTGTAATGGTTTTTATAAAATGATGGATGATCAAAAGAACGATTTAAGGTTTATTATGACAATTTCTATTCTTTGTTTTTAAAGTAAAGATGTCTGTAATTTGTAATGAATGCTAAATAGTTCAGAATGTATTTTATGTTGGATCTATATGAAATAAAAAGTTTTAGTTCAAATAATAATGATCTAGTAACTAGCGACAATTCTTAAGTTAACAAAGTTCCGAAGATATGTTATTCCAGGTATTCAGGTAAAAGTCAACATTTACAAAATAATGATAGCTTGAAATAAAATATATGGAGGACAAACTGGATGTTTCGTTCACTACATTGCCAGATTGAATGAAAAAAGTGTAAGATAACAATAATAACGAATATTTTTTAAATGAAACTCAACTTTCAGCTATTTTTAGTACAAAAAATCAATTAATAAACCATCTTTAAGAAATTATACACTAAATTGGAGGTAATACATTTTCAATAGTAGTGTACTCTCTCTACTAACAACCATGAATACCCTTGAGTTGACGGCTGGTAACCGCTCACAAGAAGATCATATAATAATATGTCTATGTCGATGACACAGTATGAAGGCTGACACACCCAGGTTGGGTAAAAGGTGTGATAGATATTGTATGTGTGAATTATTTTACAGGGTTCTCTGCCCACTTGACAAAATTAAATCCACCCAGAACATTATTTCAAGAATGTGAACATCCCGCTTTGTTACTTCCCAGATAGCACAATTATCCAAAAGATATCACTAGGATTAGAATTATGAAGTTATCCCCTTGATATTTCCTAAAATTGATCTTAGGTATCTTTTAAAGTTATTCGAAAGATATCATCTTACCAATGATCCGTAGTATGTCATAGAGAAGATATTTTAAATACTGTGAACATAAAGTAATGTATTACCTCCAGCACGTTGCTTGGTAACCGCCCGACGCCGAAGAGGCAGGCCTGTTCACCTAAAAGCAACGTGGTTGAGGTAGTTGTGACAAAATTATGAGTTATTTATATATCAATGGTTGAGAGTTATTCGGTTAATTTTTCGCGATTGTAATTTAATTATTTATTAAAAATACGAAAGTCATTTTAAAACAATACTATTAGTTATTTATGGTTCGTAACGTCAATCATTATGGTACTAGTCGTAAAAATTATCAGATGAGGCGAAGCCGAGTTTGATAACACGACGTGTACCATAATGATTGGTTACGATACCTGCTGGCGTAACTTAGTCAAAAAGTAACATAAATTATTTGGTGTAGAATGTAATATAAAAAAATCTGACGTGGCCGTTACAATACCTCTCGCCTTGACATTGAAGTATTATTATTTAACCTCGTATTTAACCAAATATTAAGCTTTAATTTAAATAAAATACAACAACACCGTATAACATTTGATATAATAATATAAAATAATCATACATTATATTATTTCTGTTTATCTGTCACATTGACAATTTTTATTTTTGTTTTAAATTTTATTTCTATTTCGGGATTCACAAATCGTGGTAGGTAAAATTATATATTTAAAAAAATTATATTTCTTTATTGGTTAAAGATTTAGAAATAAGTAAGATTAAATATTGTACAATGTAATTTCTTCTTTCATGTGTGGTATGTCAAATTGTAACAATCGCATTATTTTATACAATTTTTGCAAAAAATGTTATAGTGCTACAAGAAAAGTACCATTCCCGGTTGGTGGATTTTTACCAAAATCTTTTCAGCTCTTCATTAACATATGTAAATGTATAATGCAAAATATTAGAATTTTATGTTCAGTAGAATTTGAGATAATGAACCGGGACGAAAGGCTATAGTAGGCGTACATACAGACTTTCATACACACACACACACACACACACACACACACACACACACACACACACACACACACACACACACACACACACACACACACACACACACACACACACACACACACACACACACACACACACACACACACACACACACACACACACACACACACACACACACACACACACACACACACACACACACACACACACACACACACACACACACACACACACACACACACACACACACACACACACACACACACACACACACACACACACACACACACACACACACACACACACACACACACACACACACACACACACACACACACACACACACACACACACACACACACACACACACACACACACACACACACACACACACACACACACACACACACACACACACACACACACACACACACACACACACACACACACACACACACACACACACACACACACACACACACACACACACACACACACACACACACACACACACACACACACACACACACACACACACACACACACACACACACACACACACACACACACACACACACACACACACACACACACACACACACACACACACACACACACACACACACACACACACACACACACACACACACACACACACACACACACACACACACACACACACACACACACACACACACACACACACACACACACACACACACACACACACACACACACACACACACACACACACACACACACACACACACACACACACACACACACACACACACACACACACACACACACACACACACACACACACACACACACACACACACACACACACACACACACACACACACACACACACACACACACACACACACACACACACACACACACACACACACACACACACACACACACACACACACACACACACACACACACACACACACACACACACACACACACACACACACACACACACACACACACACACACACACACACACACACACACACACACACACACACACACACACACACACACACACACACACACACACACACACACACACACACACACACACACACACACACACACACACACACACACACACACACACACACACACACACACACACACACACACACACACACACACACACACACACACACACACACACACACACACACACACACACACACACACACACACACACACACACACACACACACACACACACACACACACACACACACACACACACACACACACACACACACACACACACACACACACACACACACACACACACACACATCATCGTGAAAATAGTCAAAATAGATTCTAAAGGTGCTAAAACGTGCTAATTGACAAAAATCTCGACATCGAATTTTTTCACGATCCCTATACCTCTCTAGGCGAGAGGTAAAAATCAGGCATTCTATTTTTGAAACTTCTTTGGTAACGATTTGTTTGTTTATTTCATTATGGTACTGAGTACCATACTGAATTCATTATGGTCCTTGGCCTATAACGAACGACGTTATGGTCCTCAAATTGAGGCTTATAATGTTGTCATTATGACACGGCAGTAGATAAAATTACATAACAGTCAATAATTCTGTCATTTTGACAAGTGATAATGTCCCATAGGTTGCTGTTAGTTTTATGTTGGTCTCATTGGTCAATTTCGCACACATGATCAGAAATGGAAGAATTTCTTTGGATATTTATTTAACCAAAAAATTTTCTATGTAACATTCAAATATTAATAATTTGGTAAATATCCTAGTTATGTACCCCATGAAATTATCTGAGATGTTTGTATTGAATTAAGTATATAATTTTGGATCATACTCAGGGTGGCTGGGACATACTTACCTAATATCACTTACATCTTACAGTATAAGAATAAGATATTTTTAAACATCCCATGGACGATTCATGTCAAGTGGGTGGTCTTCAATCCAAAGGTTTGTAAATCATCCGAGGGATATAGTAGGTATCAATAATTAATGCCCGCCGTGCATATTATACTTTATTTCTTATTCCGACGTTATTTACACCCCAAATATAGCATATGACTTTTTCATTTTTTGTATTGGTGATATTTTTGGCATTCTAAAAACGAAGAGGAAGTTTAGTAATTTCTGGTAAAAATAGTTCATGATGTGTCCATATATTATTAATCGGTACTTTAGGGAATCCTACATAATTCATTTCTTATCTAAAGCATAAATAAACAATTAAACCAGTAAGACACCCGAACGATTTTCCTTTTCCGAATTCAGTTTCTGATTCGAATTCCCAACACATCTAATCACCGTGACCGTCCAGTGTTGACATTAGTTAAGTGTTGACATTCGCTGTCTTCGTTTCCCAGGAGAAGCTCGAAGCTTGAAGCTCTCAGCTCTGAACTACTAAATCAGCTCTACTCGTAGTCGCTCTTTCCTGACTCCGGTGATCACAGTTCGCAGATCGAAACGTGGAATCAGAGACAAGACACACAGCAATAAGTCTGCGGTTCCCTCTCACATGGGCGTCCGTAGGAAGGGTGTTATTTGTTAATATATATTTAAGAAAGAGAAGTGCGCCATACGCAAATTTTGTATGATTCAAGATAAAATGAATTTCTAGAGATGGACAACTAATCTCTAAGCATTTTCTCTTATCAAGAAAAATGCAAAATGTATATTATTTAACACCAAGTTAATATGTTAATGCAATACTTACAAGTCATCCTTTTGTAGATCAATCAGATTTATACTCAAAATCACAAGTTCTGGCAGTGTGGCAGAGATAGCAATACAGTGTTGCTAAATGTATCCCATAAGAGTAATGTGTTAGACAAAGATGGAGAATCCAGAGGCGGATTGTTTGTTTTTCGCTTACTTGTAATTTTAATAAATTATGCTGATTATTTGACGTTTCTCAAAACCAATATAATGTTCAATTCATTGAATACATTAATAAGTAATCAATTGATATGCCTCCAATTTAAAATCTTTTACTTAGAGAAAAAACTCTGGTTTCTAATAATAATTCTCCAGTGTTTCAATTTATTCTCAGCATCTTTACTGATAATTTTTCTCGTTTAATATGAAGGATACGTAATTAAGTAAAATATTAAATTAATATAAATATACAATTTTATTTTATTTTTTCGATAACAAATTGGTAACAATGTAACAATAAAATAAACACAGCCAAAGACGGCCAAGTCAAAATCACAAATGGCGAGTAATACAAATATATACATGTTGTTTAAAAGACATAACAATTAATGAACAAATGTTGTCAATATATACATAGCATAAAATATAATTACAAACTTATAGAAAAATATCACATACTAAGTACATTGAAAATTTGAAGTAAGGTCCTGGACCTGTTTACATTTAAACTTCGTGGCAGGTAGCTAGGGGTAGCAGCGGTACTCAAACATGCAACTCATGCGTTACATCTTCATCGCTTTCAGTATCACTGTCGTCACTTGCGTCATTAAGATTAATAATAAAAGGTTCGATATCATCTTGCAATAGATCAGCTTCCCAAAATCTTTTTTCTTCATTTACAATGTGCCTATCATAATTTGTCCATTTTTCCTCGGAAATTTTTGAATATGCTTCACATATTAATTTTTTTACATCATTTTCTTTAAAAGTCGTATTATTGGAAGCAATATATCTTTTTGTTTCACTCCAAACGAGTTCTATTGCGTTTAATTCGCAGTGATAAGGAGGCAACCTGAGAATTTTAATATTAATTCGTTTTTTAAATAATCATCTGATACGTTGTTTATTCCACGATGAATTTGGTAACGGTTCTACTTTTTTGCTGTGATAACTCGCGTTGTCCAAAACCACAACACTTTTTGGAGGAAGATTGGGAATTAATGTATTTTCAAACCAATATTCAAATAATCTCTTCTTGCCAAAGTAAAATTGATTACTAACTTTATATTATCAACAATACCACTATTTATACCTACCCTACGAGTTAACGGTAATTAGCAAAAATACACAGGTATCTTGAAAATATTGTTATTAGCTAACTCAGTGCAGATTTTCTGCGTAAATTCTTCGTTACAACAATTTAAATCGTATAATCCTATTATGGCACTGTTAATTGGGATTACATTAGATGGTAGTTACAAATAAATTACAAGAAATGTAATTAGTATATGTCTTGAAATGAGATTACAGGAGTAGGTATAGTTATTATATCATTTCTTAAGTAATGTGAAATCAAGCTTATAATATTTTCAAACTGTTTCGGAACTGCTGGCTTCTTTTCCCATCGGCACCACTCCACCGCTATAAGTTTTACAACCCTATACTAACATTTCATTATGAAATTTAACACTGCAAACTAAAATGTGTTAAAGCATGAAAACTGAATGGTGTACCATGAAACAATGTAAGTGTAAAACTAGCAACAAGGCCGAGTTTATCTCCATAAGAATAACATTGCCTATCTCTGCCATACTGCCAAAACTTGTGATTTTCAGTATAGATCGATAGATTTCTGAACCTCCAAAAGAGCAAAGATTTTACGGAATAATTTACATCAGCACGTTAATTTTCTTTTGCTTCAAAACTAAATACCATTTTTTGCACAATTGGTCTTTTTTATCAACTTATCATGCCTGTTTCCAAGACAGTATGTTGATCTTACCGGTTGCTAGGCTAAACAAAACGGTAAGTAATTTACTTGCCGTTCACTGAACTGTAAGTAGGTATCTTATACACAACTAAACTAGAAAGATAAAATAATTAATACATTAAATATAAACTAAAATGAATATAACTTTTAGTGGAATTAATATTGAAGTTTATATACAAATTATATATCTCCACACACTGTATTTCACCATATTTCATCACACCCTATATATGTTTCATCAGCATCCTTGTCCTTGGTAATTTTCCATACGATAAGTAAAGAGATAAATACGCTCGCTTCTACAGAGACGGCGTCAGTCAGTCAATCTGCTTCCGTACGCTTGTATATCAAATTGTAATATTATCTATCAATATAATATAATAAAACTGTATCTACGAGAAATAAAGTGTTTTAAAAAACCTAATTAAATATCTCCGATACATAATTGGCGCAGTCTTGGTAGGATTGATAGATAACAGTGCCGACACAATAAATACAATATTGTGGTGAATTTTTAAATTCTTTACCGCATACCTACACACCTACAAAAGAAGATAAACGGCTTCTACCTGTAGCCCATCAGGGTCTAACCACGACCCATCTTTAAAAGAAGATCACGTCTCCTGTTTCTGTCTCACCTGGTTCACGTCTCCGGAAAACGAGGACTTGCTGTACCCGAGAAATCACCTTTAAAGCAGACTTGCTGTTCTTCACAACGACGATATCAAGCCAAGCAGTACTACCCTAGGAATGCTCCTAAAACTGTGGACAACTTTCCTAGTATTCATATTTACTTTGTAAGTTACATTTTTAAAATATAAAAATTGTACTTATAATAATTATTACACAAAGGGGTAGCTCTAGACACGATCTAGTAATAAAGCTATCGTGGTACCGGCACAGTACCGAACACACAAAATATTTTAAAATTTATGTACGATAGTGACAGTACACTAAGTACTATAAGTGAAAATTCTGATACAGAATTAGACCCAGTGTCAAATTTCAATTTAAATTTTAAACTTAAACCAAGTAACTTAACAGTCAGAAAAATGGCTCTTACAACAATTGGAGAAATTGACCAATTTCTCAAAACAATTCCAAATTATGATGGTAACATTAAAGTTTTACCAAGTTTCATAAAACAAACAGACATAATTTTAAATTTACTACATACGTTTGCATTAACAAACAATCAAAGATTATTCATTTTTAGTATGATAAAACTAAAATTAAATGATCAAGCAATAGAAATAATAAGTAACAATGAATTTGCCGATTGGGAAGAATTAAAAACATTTTTACAAGAAAATTTCATGGACAAAAGTACTCCAGAAACGTTAATAATAGAGATTATGGAAATTAAATTTCAGAAAAATGCTGAAATCACATTGAAGAAAATTATGGAAAAATTTTCACTCTATAAATCAAAAATATTATTAATGAATTATACTCAATTACAAAAAAATGCAATTACAACCGAAAATCAGAAATTCATTGTAAAACGATTTATTTCACTACTACCAACTTCAATTAGAGGTTCATTTATTGTCAAAGATCCTACAACTTTGGAACAGTGTGAAAAACTACTCAAAAATGAATTTAGTTTTATTAATAATCCACATCTTCCAAATTTATCTAAACCACAAGAGAATTTTAACCAAAGAATAAATATTCCACCTAAAAAAATCCCTGGACAAATGTTCCCTCAAAAACCATTTAATCCTCAACAAGGAGCCACTTACAAACAATTCGCTCCAAAACAAAATATTAGAAATGCCACAGAAAATAAAAGACAATACAACACACCTATGTCACAAACAACTAGATTAACACAACCAATGTCAACACAATCAATAAGACAAAATTATCTTTGTAATGAATCAAACACAGAGACTGAAAATTATATTGACGAAAACGACGAACAATTATTAGAAAATCAAAATACCGAGAATGATTTTTTAGAATTAGAACAGACGACGGACGAGGAAAACTACGTAATGTCTTCTATCACAAAAAATCTACCTACTTTAAAAATTGGACCATACGTAATACTTTTTGACACCGGTTCCTCAATTAATTTTATTCATCCAAATTTAATTAAACAATATAAAATAAAAACATACAAAGAAAATTTAACATTTAAAACTGTCAATAGTAAATCAACATGTGATACTTACGCGATAATAAAAATTCAAAGCCAACCAGTAAAATGCTATGTCTACAATTTTCATAAAAATTATAATATACTTCTAGGTATAGAAGCTTTCAAAATATTAAATATTCAATTAAACTTCCAAAATAATGAAGTACAAGTAGGAAAAAATATTTATAAATTACAAGAATTAGAAAAAATAAAAATTGAAGTAAATAACATCCAAATTAAAGATAATCATTTGAACGAGTTTGAAAAAGGAAAAGATAACGTAATCACAGACCTTTTATCAAAACAAAAACCTAAGTATAATTTAATTGAAAAGATTGGAAATGTATTAGAACAAAACCCTTTTGGTCATTGTATATCACAAGACTGTCAAATGTCTAAAGGATTAGCTAAAGTAGTCAATGAAAAATATCAAAGTAAAAATTACTGTAAAACACAAAATAACAAAAGTTTAATTATTCAAAATTCAGATGAAAAACTCATATTCCATTTAATTACAAAAATAAACCATTATGATACTCCTTCATACAAAAATTTAGACAAACCTCTAAAAGAATTAAGAGATTACATGATAAAAAATGATTTAGAAATTATTAATATTCCAAAATTAGGTTGTGGAGACAACTTAGAATGGGAAAAAGTAAAAGCAAAATTAAATAAGATATTTGAAGACACTAATATTAATATAAACGTTTATTCATTGCCATGTGTAAACAAAAACGAAATCACTAATGATAGCGAACAAAATAATGTTTATAAAGACGAAGATCAACAAACAATTCATAGCTCTGATGAAAACCCAGTCGCAGGCATAAAATACTCAGACGACAGAATAAACATTGCAGATAATCAAATCATATTTTATAAAGTACCCGATGACACAAACATTAAAATTGAAAAATACTTTAATAACAAAAAACAAAGATTTATTTGCAAATTTAACGAAAACACTTTTGAACAAGACGTTACTGAATTTATAAAAACCTATTTGATACCAAAAATAAGATATTTAGCACTCTTTCAAAAATCTCTAGATAAAGAAGTTTCAAAGATCTTACAAAATAAATTTCAAGCAAATTCTATAAATATTATAGCCTGTACAAAATTAGTAGAAAACATAGAAAATGAAGAAGAACAATTAGAAATAATTCATGATTTTCATACTGGTATAACAAATCATAGAGGAATTCTAGCCACTATCAGAGAGTTAAAAGAAAAATATTATTGGCCTCGAATGAACAAGGACATTCAAGATTACATTAATAACTGCGAAATATGCAGATGTAACAAGTATGAAAGAAAACCGATAAAGACCACCGACAATCTTACACCCACACCAAAGACTCCGTTCGAAATAATAAACATAGACTTATTATCATTAGATAAAGAACCGTACTTAACTATTTTCGACCAATTCTCTAAACACGGACAAATATTAAAAGTAGAAGATAAAAGCGCAAAGACTGTAGTAAAGAAATTACAAACTTATTTTGAAACTTATAAAATTCCAAAAGAAATAATAATGGACAACGGAACGGAATTCAATAATAATTTAATTAAAGACTTATTAATTAGAAATAAAATAAAAATTCATATCATATGCGTAAATAATCCTAAAAGCAACGCTGTAGAAAGATTTCATTCTACAATAATCGAACAAATTAGAATATTACATTCAAAACAACATATTAAAGACAAGTCTATATCAGAAAAAGTTCAAATGGCTATACTAGCCTATAATAACACAAAACATAGCATAACACAATTAAGCCCAAACGAAATACTTTTCGGCATCTCAAATGAAAACATTTTTAATAAAGAAGAAACAGATAACATAATAGATAACCACATGACAAAACAAACCGAAATTAGACAACAAATATCGGACAAAATTGAGAAAGAAAAAATTAAAAGATATATCGAAAATGACAACCCATTAGAAATTAAAAATGAAGTTTACGTAAAACAAAACCCGCGAATTATTCACAAAATAAAAAAACCCTTATTTAGGAAATATTCAGTAAAGAACTATAATCCTTTATTAGGAAAAATTCAAATATTAGATAAGAAAAATAGAGATAAAAATATTAGAATCAATCAATTAAGAATTAAATAATAATTACAGATGCTATGGACAAATTCAAGATATATCCAACAATAATGGATTCCACCTCGCCGAATTGGGAGACTGTAACATAAAAACAGGAGAGCAACTCATTTATTTTAATTATAACATAACCCCTATTTATGAAGAATTTTCCAAAATTAGTATAAATAGAGAAATTCTTATTAAAAACCTAGGAAATAGGCAAAACTCTTTCAAAACCTATATTAACATATTAGATTATAACTTCCAAGACTTAAATAATCAAATTCAAAAACTATTTAATAAAAGACAGAAACGTGGACTCATAAATGGAATAGGCTCAATTATAAAATCAATATCTGGAAATTTAGATTCAACTGATGGAGAAAAATACGAAAAAATGTTTGACCAATTAAAAACAAATCAAAAGATTCTACAAACGCAAAATAATCAAATAGTTAAAAATAATAAAGAAATGACAGACAAATTCAACTCACAATTACAAAACATAATACATAACGAACAGGAACTGAAAAACCAAATAAACACAATAATTAGTGCTTTAAGAGGTAACTTTGATTGGAAAATCTATATAGATATAGAAAATAAATTTCAAAAATTAATATTAATCATAGAAAATCTGAATGAGTTGTCTAAACAAATTCAAAATAGTCTCACATTTTGTTCATTACACAAATTAGACACTAGTATAATTTCTTATGAGAATTTGAAGCAAATAACACAAGACACAAATATTTGGAATCTAAACGAACTAATTGAATCACACTGTGAATACCATGAAGGACAAATATACTTTATCCTTACTATTCCCACATTTTCCCAGGAAAATTATAAATTATACCAATTCACACCGTTACCGATGATTCAAAATCAAAGATTCTTGATTGTAAATGAAATTCAACAATTATACTATTTACAGGAAAAATACTATAATATTAATCAATGTACTTATATTAATAATAAATATTTATGTATTACACAATATTTAGAAATAAGTGAATGTCTAAATAATATTTTAAAAAATCAAAAGAATGATGATTGTAAGTATCATAATATAGAAAAGAGAAATACTGTTGAATTAATTAAAAATACGAATGAATTAATTATAATTAGTCCCAATAAGCAAGAAATAAAATTATCTTGTGACGATAAAACAACAAACCAATTTATAAAAGGAATTTATAAAATAAAAATTAATAAAGATTGTCAAATAAATAATTTCATATTTAAGAAAATTATACAGAAATATAAAGAAATAGAATTTAAAAATTTTGAAAAAGATTCAATTACTTTAAAATTAAATAACACAAAATTAATTAACATCTCTAATATTATACTTAATGAACCAGAAATTACTCAAATAAAAGAAATTCAATTAGAAAGTAACAATCATCACTCTTATATATTATACTTAATTGTAATTATAATAATAAGTTATTATATTATAAGAAGGTTTATAATACCTAAAATAAGGAAATGTAGAGAAAAACAATGTACTTTGAATAGAGAAAGAACTTTAGAGTAAAATATGGCGAAAACTAAAAGGGGAGGAATTATATATCTCCACACACTGTATTTCACCATATTTCATCACACCCTATATATGTTTCATCAGCATCCTTGTCCTTGGTAATTTTCCATACGATAAGTAAAGAGATAAATACGCTCGCTTCTACAGAGACGGCGTCAGTCAGTCAATCTGCTTCCGTACGCTTGTATATCAAATTGTAATATTATCTATCAATATAATATAATAAAACTGTATCTACGAGAAATAAAGTGTTTTAAAAAACCTAATTAAATATCTCCGATACATAATTTACAACTATTATTTAATACTACACTACGCAACAAAGAGTAACCATCATGGATATACCATTTATACCTACTGTGCTATTAGCTAATTTTAACGCTGGAGAGAGAACTCACCTCATCTATTTAATAAAGCATTCTTGATTGGTTTAAATTAAAATGACCTAAGTATATGGAGTAATCACAGAAAAATATCCTCCTGGACATAAAGCATTCAAGATGACGTGCGTGGAATAATCAGAAAAAAATCACTTATTGTTCCCCTACGGCCCTGTGAACGTCAACGTCCTGTTGCCATTCGCTTTCTCTCGCACCCGTTCTTGTGATGTGATGTGACAGAACGAGCGGTAATTTGCGTACAATTTGATTAACGCAGCGGTACTAAAACGTACAGTGATGGTTATGTAGTTAGTATAATGGATAATACTGTGATTGTTCGATTTAGTTTGGGAAAATGAGGTTAAGAGTATATTCCCAGTAATTGGTTATTGTTTTTAGAGTAATCCAGTTAAGTTATTAAGGACAGAGAGATATGCACAGCTTGCTCTAGACACAATTTCAATTCTATTTCGGCACCAAAAATTATATAAAAATTATAATTATAACCTTACTTCACTTGGAAGCATAGGACATCTCTTGCAGTAGTATGACTGATCAAGATCACTTTGTGTGACCTTTGATCTAGATCAATTTGTATTATCTTTAATCTGGTTTTGATCATTTTATCTTGCAAGATCTTGATTTGAATCTCAGATCAAATAAATATGATCTAGGTATATGATCTTTAAAAATATCAGATTTTTTGATGCGCTTGCAAATTAAAACTTGTTCACTGTTTGATGCGAGCTTGATGGTAAGGTAGTGGTTGAGTTAGATATGCAATCAAAAATATTTTGACTGATAATAATACCTACTTACTTTTGTGATCTAAAAAAAGATTCCTCTAATTCCGAATCTGATCTGATCCAATCATGAGAATTGATCTATGATTATGAATTGATCAAGATTACCTATATGAGACGTGATCTCAATCTAGATCCCTTTTAAAATGATCATAATGTTACCTTCCCACTAGACAAAATCATATCCCCAGAACACTTATGTAGGTACTACAATGTATACATCCTATTAATATCCTAGCGATTGCGAATGTCTGCCCGTAGTAACATTATATATCTAACATCCCAATGTTTGTACCTAATTTGGTAATAATAATATCCCAATTATGTATCCCATAATTCTCTGAGATGTTTGTATTGAATACGTAATATTTGATTGTACTTAGGATGTGGCTAGAATAGACTTATAATCGTAATATCACTTAAAGTACAAAAATAAGATATTTTTAAACATCCCATGGACGATTCATGCCAAAGTGGATTGCGGTGTTTCGAGGCAAAAGTTTATAGTGGCCGGATCGACAAGCCTGCACACTAGTTTTCTATTAGTAGGTATACAGATAGTGCCACAACTTAGGACAAAAAATTAAAGGGTATATACTGTACGACGTGCTGATCATGAAACAAAAACAATTGCATCGTATTTCAAGCAAACATTTTATTGCCACTGGTCGGTAGTTATTTTTACCTTCCGCTTACCTGTAAAGGAAGGTATTGGAATCATGCAAAAAATCGGGTGGTGAATTTTTAGTGGATGAGCACGAATTAGGGTCCTTACAACTCATTTTTGATAGTTTCACGATGATGTCTGTGTGTATGTGTGTGTGTGTGTGTGTGTGTGTGTGTGTGTGTGTGTGTGTGTGTGTGTGTGTGTGTGTGTGTGTGTGTGTGTGTGTGTGTGTGTGTGTGTGTGGTCAAGGGGTGTTAGTCGCATAACTCAAATACGAATTACCCGAAAATTTTGATATTTGGTATTTAACATTTGTATATAAATTGGAAGAGCTCCGTAGATTTTGGTACAAATATCTTCATCGGAAGTGATATTTTTTGAAGATTGAAAAGGTTAATTGTCAAAATTGTATATAAATTTGGAAAAATATAGTATTTATTTGTAATAAGAATAAGAGGAAAAGTTATTTGCAACTTACGTTATAAAAAAATTGTCTTTATCTGGTACTGCAGTAAAATTTAAAAAATAAATTTATCAAATAAAACGTTGATATCTTGTAATCCATGATCGGTTGATTTTTGTTTCTGCGTAAAAAATATTGACAGGTGAGACGGGTGACAAGTTGGCATACTAGCGCTATATAAGTCCTAAGTAAGATATTAAATGTAGTAATTGAACGGAGGATGGCTTCAACTCAGCAGAGTTTTCCTGTGAATGAATCTTTTTATTCAGGTGATGCAAATTTCTGTGTTTGAATATTTTAGATTTTTATTTGTATATTTTAAATGGGCACCGGATTGTACGTATACATTTATGTTTAAAGTCTAGATAAGGCGGAAGGTTGTGTGATGGACACGTCAGATTTTTTATAATTTTATTCAAATCTTCTACAATGAAAGTAATTGTTTACATAATACCTAATACTAATAAATGTCAAATTATCAAATATACCATCAAAATAGGGATACCTACTTAAAATGTACACACGTCAAGTAAACTAGGTATCCTTAACTTTGCGAATTAAAAAAAAATTCTTTTTGTTTCATGAAAAGCACGTCGTACAATATATACCCTTTAGTTTTTGTCTAATAATACTAGTACAATCACGATTTATCAGAAAATTTCATATGTAATTCTTTCCATTTTTTCCTGTTTAGTGCTTTGCCTTTGATTATGTATAAGTACAATTAAAAAATACTGAAATGCGTTTACTTTTAGATTAAATTCAATGAAGTACAAAGCGTTTAAAAAGGCAAATACTCCAACTTTTCAATGTACACAAACTGTCAAGTTTCCTCCTTTCATATATTTTGCACTCAAGTCTTGCAGGGTTAATGTTCGCTGTATCCAGAGATAATTATCCCTTTTGATCCCGTATAAAAATATCTGCGGCAGGATCTTTCCAAATGTCGGAACCGGTTCATTACTCAACCGGTAAACTTCACCGGTAAAACATACGATGTATACAACGGTCCGACACTTGCAATGAGAGCGTTGCTGTTATGAGGAGAGTTAAATGTTGAACGAGTTTCTGTCATAAAGTGTTCGGAGGTTATGTGTGTGAATTTGAAGTTTAACTCTGCAGTGAAGTTAGTTGCCAGACACTGGCTATTTAGTATTTGAAGGATGTTCAGAGCGAGTGGTGTGGTGGTGTGTTCATTAGCTTGACAGTTTAGAATTGTTTGTATTTTGTGGAAATTTTGACGTATATTCGTTCATACTCCGACGTTAACGTCCATGACGTGATGCTTATAAGTATTCAGAGCGATTAACACTACAAAATATATCAAGATACCTGGCATCAAAGTTCGATTGTCATGTATGTTCCCTATGTTCACATTTCACCTCCACCAACCTGTATAAATAAGAAGGTAATGATGAGTATAGCCGGAGAATTTCCCGCGAGGAAGTTTTATATGCTGGGAAAATTTCCGGAAATTTTCCCTAAACAATTCACAAGAAATTTATCTGAAATTCTATTTTGTAAATTCTCGGGAATAAATGGGCAATTTCTTGGGCATAATCTAGAAATTTCTGGGCATAAATCGGGCAATTTTCGAAGTAAAAGCTGACTCAGACGCAACATTACCCGACGTTATTATCTGCTGCTCGTCTGATTGTATAACACTTGATGTTAATTAAAATCAATCTAAGAATAATTTATTTCTTATTCATAATCGATGTTTAAAATACGCAAATGCATGCAAAATCACAATAAAAGATTGCTAAGCAACATCAATGAGATTCGTAACCAATCTGCGTAAGTTAACGATATTTTGACATATCACATAGCATAGACTAATATTTTATAAAATGAAATTACTGTTTTCCAGTTCAATTTTTCAAATTAGGATGCAGGTGTAATAAAAAATAGCGTACTACACACGTGTTAGCGAGGTTCAAATCACTCCGCTTCGCGCCGTGCTCTTAAACCCGTCATACGTGCTGTAAAAACTAACTTATACATTTGTATCATAATTCATAATATACTAGTATTACCTATTTCTTTGGAAACCCTCCACAGAAATTTTTCCGCAATATTTTCTGAAAATTTTCCACGCAAAATTTCCAAACATATCCCGGGAATTTGTCATACTTTGATTAAAATACAAAATATAATCAATCATCATGTAAGTGAGGAACGAATGCATCATGTATGGAGAATTTTAAAAGTTTCCATATTTTTTGTTAATAGTGTAGTTTCTGAACTAAGAAAGGACAAACATTTCCATAACATGTTGTTTACTCCTTTGAATGAAACGTTTGTCTTTTCTTAGTACAGAATCACCACATCGCAAATAAACTGTGTCCTCTCCTTCCTTACCTCCTCCTGTCGATCTGATACTGCGGCCTCCTCATGACCAGCAGCCTCGGCAGGATGTGGATGAAGACCCTCCGCACCCAGGGCGCCATGGTGTGCGTCTGGGGCGACCGGAAGTGAACGTTCAACACCACCACCGTCACACATATACTGCAACAACAACCAACAACATCGTGTCATGTCAAAATTCACACACCCACCACTGGTTCTTGTAAACTTAGATTGGACTGCGGAAGATTCAGAGTGAGTCCTAAGACATTGGCGGGAAGTGCGCGGGGTATAAACTATAAAGTGCTCTTGAGGGGCGGATGGAGATGGAGGTTTGAGAGAAGGGACGATAGATTGTGGAAGCATTGGAGTGATTATGTATTATCTCAGCATTGGTGTAACGGTAACCAGTCTTAAGATTACAAAATATTATACAGTCTTCTTTTCAGACAGTTGGCAGCCATGAATGGTAACAAAATTATATATTTTATCAGGTTTATCAACAGTTGGCAGCTATGAAACTAGTTTGACATTATAGTTCCATTATTATAATCCACCACATCTCCTCAAATGCATGAGGAACAATTAATCAAATACGATTTAAAAGATACAATTCATGGGGCAGATTATGACGGCAAAGTGGCAACATATTGTCGACGTTTACGAAAAAGACACCGAGGAAGAATATTTCAAAGTGTTTATTGATGTAATGTATTTCGATATTTAAATTTATATTACACACATTTTATTGTGAATATAAATAATTTTCAACATATTTAATGTGAAATACAATTTAGAGAATATAATTATGGTACAATAAATGTACCTATATGTAATAAAAATTTAAAATCGAAATACACTTTGGCGTAGCGTTCAACCTAGTATCATAGAAGATTTCTGTCTAAATGTCTTGTTACCTTTCGCTTACCTGTAAAGGAAGGTATTGGAATCATTCAAAAAATCGGGTTGTGAGTTTTCAGTGGATGAGCACGAATTAGGGTCCTTACAACTCATTTTTGATAGTTTCTCGATGATATCTGTATGTATGTGTATGTGTGTGTGTGTGCGTGTGTATGTGTGTGGTCCGGGCCGATGCCGTCTGTCGCATAACTCAAATACGAATTACCCAAAAATTTTGATATTTGGTATTTTACAACTGTATACGAATAGGAAGAGCTCATTAGATTTTGGTACAAATATCTTCACCGGAAGTGATATTTTTTGAAGATTGAAAAAGATAATTGTCAAAAATTTATATAAATTTGGATAAATATAGTATTTATTTGTAATAAGTATAAGAGACAAAGTTATTTGCAACTTACGTTATAAAATAATTGTCTTTATTTGGTAGCATTAAAGAGCTGCAGTAAAATTAATAAACTTGTAATCCATGTTCGGTTGATTTTTGTTTCTGCGTAAAAAATATTGACAGATGAGACGGGTGACAAGTTGACATACAAACGCCATATAAGTCATAAGTAAGTTATTAAATGTAGTAATTGAACGGAGGATGGCTTCAACACAGTAGAGTTTTCCTGTGAACGAATCTTTTGATTCAGGTGATGTAAATTTTTGTGTTTGAATATTTTAGATTTTTATTTGTATATTTTAAAGGGACACCGGATTATATACGTATACATTTATGTTTATAAGTCTAGATATGGCGGAAGGTTGTGTGCAGGCCACTTCAGATTTTTTGTCTATGATCTAGACCTAGAACGTCTAGAGCTTAAATCGAAAAAATGGAGATACGAGGTACCTACTTTTGGTTCTTAACCATCCATATTCCCAAGTCTTCCAAGTTACGATGCACCTGTATACTCGTGCATTTGATTAAAATTTAAACCATCTACAATACTTGTAAAATTAAACTGATCTGGAATTTAATACGCTATTCTCAACCTCTATATCGTCGAAGTTATCTAGGTCGTCTATATTTCCAATGGATGAAAAAATAATGTAATTAATGAGCCCGAATAGCGGGCACTAGGTATAGTGAGCCAGTGAAATGAACATTAGCTGAACACCGAACATTCGCAACATCGCATAATAACACCGGAACTCAACTCAATCATCATTAGCAAATTTACACATTCATTACCACATTTGTACCGCACTACACTAACATTGAACTAGCACACATATCGGCACACATTTGCAACAAACATACAAACGAATTAAACATCTACAGGTGATGATTTTGGAAAATGGGCGTAAAGAGAATCTTAAAGTACATTAAAATATGTACTAATAACTTAATAAATTATCAAAAAACAATAAACAAGTTCTTTGTGTATTAAGGCTCGGGTATAGCTACTATAAAAGTGTCGTTCGTACTTTACTAATAACTTAATTTAGGTGCACTTTAGAGAAAAAATTTATTTACAAAAAATGTCTATAATTTTATGCTTAACATCGGATTGATTCAAAAATTTCAAAATTCTCAAAAAAACAAATTTCAAAATTTGATATTTTTTTTTAATTAGAAATTGGGAATAGTTTTTGAAAAAATATTGACAATCCGATGTTAAGATACTAATGTAGATTATGTGTAATTTTTTTGAAAATTATATTTCAATCGTAGCATGAGTTATTAGTAAAGTACGATTTTTGATGTTTTTCTAGACTTTCCATTATTCAAAACAAGTGCAAAAAATCAGAAGAGACAATACATATATTTAGTATACTGTAACCAAAATTTGGTTCATAAAGCACTCGAAATGCACGAGTAATTAATTTAATAAGGAACTACTAACGCTAACTATACTAGCACCTTAAGAACGTAAAGTGACTCTTTGTTACTCGCGTACGGTAATTGCAGCGCGAGCCGAAGGCGAGAGCTGCAATAGTGCAAGAGGGAGCAAATACACTTTACGCTCGTAATGCACACATAATTTTATCTATTTAAAAAATTGTATATTCAGTTAGTTCAATTTACGTTCAACCAATTTATGTTTTATTTGTTACCATGACGATATATGTCGAAATAAATTAACCCAAAATTTTATTTGATTGTGTAAACAATAAATACTTTAGCGCGCATTGTCATAGGAGACGCGCAATAAAGTGTTTTTTTTCTTGGTTCTCAATAACTTAATTACTTTTTCTATTTATTCAACTTGGTCTGTTTAGAAGTAAAAACAAAAGTCAGAGTAACACCATTTAAAAACCCAGAAAATCACTAGGATTGTATTTTTCCCTAAATTTTACGTTAAACATCTTAATCGTATCATCAACTGTTATTACCTATTAATATGCAACATTTTTTGATAATTAGAGACAACATAATACATTAGTTACTTATAATAATATGTTAGATACTTATAATTCATTAGTCACGAACTAAATACGTTAGATACAACCATAATACCATCAAAACCTTCCATAATAATATGCGAACTGTCAAATAATTGACAGATAAAATTGTTGATTTGTTTTAACATCGCTGTCGTTGATTATACGATTAAGCTTTGAATATAACGCGAATATATGCGATGTAAGTCCTCTTGGATGTCCAAAGAGACTCGGTTTCACCTCGTCGCTTAGCAACATCCTAACCTAAAATGTAATTTTATTATATGGAAATCATAAGAAGAACGTTTCTAATAAAAATCACCTTACAATCAATTTTCAAATGATATTTTCACAATAAACATAATATGCCACTTTAATCCGACATTTGGACTTGTATAGTTGTATGTAAGAAATAAGATATTTTATTGCAATATTTTTTCCGGCAGTCAAAATTCGTGTATTTACATCATAATAACTAATAAAAAACTAAACCGGTAATTTAGAATTTTATTTTAATAAACAACAATCTGTCAACGCCTTATAATTAATTCTAGAAGAGTATCACTATATTTATGTGAAATGCGTAAAGCGAAGCAAATCGGTTAATATACGCTCTAACCGGTAACCGGGTAACCAGTGCAGTATACTGAGCGAAACGGGCGACACGATTACCGCTAATGCGCGGTAGTCCGTGCAGTGGTAATTAATAACCGAACTGCAACTGGAAATGGACGTGACAGACTGTGAATTGTGGCAACACTGTAAAGACATCACGTGGGAGTAGTTGACAGGTAAATACTTTTAAACGGAAATTCAAATCTGGTTCCAGTTTTGAATTGAACATATTGGGAGTTTTTAAAGCGGGTTACGTTAAAGCTAACTTTTTAAAATCTGATGCGCGGAACATGTAATCTGATTTAAATACAGGGAAAATGTGTCTGCTTGACTCAGCGGTCAGGGTGGTAGTCAGATGGGGTTGGCCAGGCCTGGGTATAGAATAAACAATAAAGGTTCAGATTAAGAGGCTCGTCTACCTTTTTTTCGAAGTCCTAGAATACTCTCGATATTACTTTTTTACTTCCTTGTACGGAGTAATAAGGAAGTATTGTAATCCCGAAAAATTTCGGTTTTCAGATTTTGATGGAAATATCCGTTTTGACATTTTTTGAATCCATTATGACTAGTTTCGTCGTGACGTCTGTACGTATGTATGTTACGTACGGACGTATGTGTGTCGCATAACTCAAATACGGTTAGACGTAGAAAGCTGAAATTTTGTATTTAGGACTTTTATAGCATCTAGTTGTGCACCTCCTATTTTTGGTTTCAATCTATAAACCGGAAGTAGTACTTTTTAAAAATATTTTGATAAATAATTAATTTTAGACAATTTTTTTTTTTTTAAATGAAAGATTATGTGATTATTATCTACAATCGGTATTTTATAAATTTTTCTGTATCTTCTATCATTTAAGAATAATTAAAGTATATACTTATAATTTAGTATTTCGGTATCTTGTAGTCCATGATCGATTAACATTTGTTACTACGTAAAATTTAAATGATTATGACATGACTATGGCACGCCGTTTTACCATTTAATGGTGTGTATATCGAAAAAATGTTACAAATTTAATTCATACAAAATGTATATACAACAGTATTAAATCAAACAAATTTTCGCAGCACCTAATTTAAATTGATACAATTTTAATTATTACTGAATATTTTTGACATCAGTTTTATTTAATACCTTCAAAATTTATTTAAATGTTTACTAGAAGAGATTTAATATTATATTAAAATGTGGGATACATTATTTTTTATCCTAATTTTTTTGATTTGCCGATAATTTTAATTCAATTTAATTTATCTCTTGCGATAATTTTAATTCATTTTTATGATAATATTATAAAATAAATTGAATTTTTATGATAATATTATAATGTAAATTGAATTTATATTATAATATTATAATTTAAATTGAATTTATTTTATCACATCCGATAATTTAAATTGAATTTTTATTATAATATTATAATAAAAATTCAAACTACGTTAGCGCCATCTAGTAGACACAGAAAGTATTGCAAGTTAGTACATCAAATTTGCGTTTTGTCACTTATATTTCAATGAGAAATAAGACCGACAATTTAAAATTAATTAAAAATCAATAAATGGTCTAAAAACAAACGTTTTTCTTTATGTGGTGGAGACATTTCACATGTATTAGACGTATGACCTCTCGCCTTATCTAAAAAACTGAATTAACAAAAAAAAATACAACTTTCCGAGTTTTTATTTTTATGCTGAATAGCGCATTAACAATTGTTTTTAGCGCCCATTTCAACAAGTTTTTGAATTTGTTGAATGTTTCGCTCGCATATTGTTTCTAATAGTTACAAAGTCTGACGAACAATAAATAATATTGGTCGTACAGTCTTCTTTACCGACATATTCTAAGTAGTTCCACTATTATAATGGCGTAGCGCTAGTGGAATGAATGCGCCGTATTCACATTGAATGGTGAATTTTTATGATAATATAATAATTTTAATTCAATTTAAATTATCACCAGTAATCGTTAAAATTCATTTCCATTATAATATTATGAATTTAAATGAATTTACTTTATTATTAATATAATATTACACTGGCGGAAAAAAAAATGAAACACTTTGAAATTCGTGAAATTTCGACCATTTTCAAACCGCTATAACTCGGCGTATTTTCAATCGATTTCGATGAATCTTTGTGGACGAAAAACTTTGAAGTGTCTACTTTAAAGTCATGCCTGCGAATTTTAGCGCAACCCCTTCCGCCCCCCTCCAGCACCCCGGTGAAAAATAATAAATTTTAATTTTAAAAATGTCCAACTTTGACGATGTCTATGGAATTTTTTTTGACTTGATCCATCAAAAGGGCACTAAAATTCACTCAATTCCCTGTGCAGGACTCAAAGAACGAAGTTCCTACGATCATTTGGAACAAAGTTATGAATTTTTTTTAAAAAAGGGCATTTTTTGGTTTTTTGCACATAACTCAGCGACTTTTCAACCAAATTAGACGATTCTTTCGGGGAAAAACCAAATTGTGGGTGTACTTTAAGGGGATAATCTCAGATTAGGGTGATCTTTTTTCGTACCCTTTAAAACCCGAACAAAAAACACGTTTTTTCGCAAAAAAACGTCTAACTTTGGCGATGTGTACCGAGTTGGAAAAAAATTTGTCGGCTCGATCCACAGAAAAAGCATTGAAACTTGTTCAATTACCTGTGCTGGACTCAAAAAACGAAGTTCCTAGGACGATTTGGCACAAAGTTATGGCCGTTTGAAAAAAGTGCATTTTTTTATTTTTTGACTCATAAGTCGGAAGTTTTTCGGTGAAATTGTTTGTTTTTTTCACGAATGAAATTTTCCTTCAAAATTTCTAATTTTTTAGACAATTTGAGTTGCACAAAATTTTCAATTTTTTTTTAAATTTTCTCGATATTACAGGTTTGCTTATGCCCATGGCATGAAGCACGGTGCTCGATGTGGCATTTTGCTTCGTATAATACAAAGCTGTCAAAAGGATGTTACACCGGTATAGCAAAATGCCATACGAAAATTTGTAATGAATTAAAATTATCGCTATAACCATTTAAATTGCTAACCATTTAAATTATATACGTGATAATTTGAATTGAAATAAAATTAAATATTTATAATAAAAATTCAAAACGTGAAAATAGAATTTCAACAAAATAAAAGTGTTTCATACAAATAGGACACATTTAAATTGCATATAAGAAAATTTTTGTATATTATTTACTGGTAATAATATAAAATGAATTAATATTATATTAATAATAAAATAAATTCATTTAAATTTATAATATTATAATGGAAATGAATTTTTACGATTACTAGTGATAATTTAAATTGAATTAATATTATTATATTATCATAAAAATTCGCCATTAAATGTTAAAACGGCACGTTAGTTTGAATTAAATTTATAATATTATCATAAAAATGTATTAAAATTATCGGTTGTGATAATATAAATTCATTTTAAATTATAAAATTATAATAAAAATGAATTTAAATTATCGGTTGTAACAATATAAATTGAATTTAAACTTATAATATTATAATGAAATAGAATTTAAATTATCGGCAAACCAAAAAAATTGGGAATCATAAAATATTGTATCCCAGTATATATAATGGTATAAAATTTATTGCAGTAAACATTTTAAAGAATACATTAAAATTATCGTAGTGACAATAAATTTGGTGTCAAAAATATTTATAAATAATTTAAATGAAAGCAATTTAAATTATGTGTTGTCATAATAATAATTTATTTATATTATAATGTATAAAATTTTTGTAAATTAAATTTAATACATTTTTATGATTTACACACCATTAAATGTTAAAACGGCGTGCCATACATGACAGTGACAGTAGCAGTGACAATAGTAAAATATCGTTTATATCTTCTTCTGCAGTTTAAATAAAATGACTAAAATATATAGTAGCAGTAGTAAGTAGTACTTATATATTAATATATTTGTATAATATAATTCTACATTTTAGTTATTAAGAAAAGTATGAACAGTTTAATAGGCGTACAAGGAAGTCATGTGGTGTCCACGTCAGATTTTTTCTATTTCACTCTCTTCCCCACTACTACGGACTACGGCTGCCCGAAACCAGCCAGAAACTCGTACTTTCCCGCATCCTAGCTCTGTAATGTCATTTTGAAGTTGAAAAATTCTGTAAACATGGATCAGTATTCATCATATCAAATAATGACAAAAAATCGCAAAAAACGTCATTTTTAATTTTTTTTACTTCAAATTCCTAGGCCAAAGACAACATAATATAAACATATAGAAGCATTAAGACATCTTTGCTAATACACTCATAGGTAAAAGCATCATATATTTCAATTATAATTAAAGTAAACGTGGGAGGCGTACCTACACTTCTGGAACGCTGAAAAATTTTAGGGTAGACGTACACCTTAAGAAAAATAAAGCGTAAATAAAGTAAATCCCAAAGAATAATTAATGAACGTTATGCAATTAGGTAATAAATATATTGCGTGAAAAGTGATTATTTACAGAATGAGTAGTTATGTGTGTAGGTACACTATTGTCGAATTTTGCTAGGAAAATGTTCCTGCGTTCCTTATTCTGAACATCTTTTGCATTTACAGTTTGGCTCTCAAATCAAGAGGTAAAAATTTAGAGCGAAATTGAGATTATAACATTGTTTTTCCCATAGGTAAAAAAAGTCTACATCCGGTACCTATACCTATCTTCCACTTTTTACAGTTCAACAATTTTTATACTTTGTATAGTTTGACCACGGTTAAAGTTTGACAATGGTTGAGAACAGTGGCGTAGCCAGAAATTCCGGATTTGAATTAAAAATATTGTATTATAAATAAGTATCCGATTTTATTGCAACATACTATATATTATTCACACGAGCAAAATTTTATTTTTATTTTATCAAAACCGTTCACACGGGGAAACTAATAATTTCTGTAAATTATATTTAGCATCATTAGCTTCAATATATTTTATAAATTATTAATTTTCCCGTGTGAACGGAATAGGAAAATAATGATGACATTTTCTAGCACTTTGTTTATTTTTGTTGAAAACTTTTTAGGCAAATCATTCAAATCTTTCCTCGTGTAAACTGGGTAAAACAAAAAACAATTAAGAAGATATTAAATTTAAGTTGTTTTAACGTTCTGAGATAAACAATTAATTCATTCTTCATCAGTCACTGGAATTTCGCGATGTATACACTGAGAAAAATGTTTCCCTTTTAACAATTAAATATTTATAATTGAGTAGTATTTACTCCGTTGAAATAAAGTATATTAAAAGCAAATACGAACTTATTGTTATTATTAAATACGTTTAATTTATAAAATTAAATTATTTAATTGAGCCATATTTTATTGATAAAACTTAAATTTAATTGAATGAATAAAATTATTACAATATAAGATAATTTTATTTTATTTAATTTTCAAGATACAAAATATATTTGCCTGAATGCTATTCAACAAAAATATTCCATTAAATATATCTTATGACAAATAAATTTAAATTTCATTCAAATTATAATTTAATTGACACAAATAAGCTATGTATGTAAATAGAAATAAATATTTATTTGAGTGAAATATAGTTTAGTTGTGACAAATAAATCTTAGTTCTTTCAATGATAGAAGTGGTTTTGGTATAGATAGGTTAGGATTTTGTTGTTTTTAATTTGATGCACTTAAACGGCGTGAAATATATAAAAGCATAATGTGAATCGTGAAATAAGTGCGAAAAAATACTAAAAAAATGGTTGCTTAGGTTTTCGATATGTCATGTAATAGAATACACTAGATTGCAATTTATAAATACACAATTTTGTATTTTTACAGAACAACAAATTGACTTCAAAGCATTGAAGTCATTAACGCCTGAGTATGTAGCAAATTTAATTCCGATAATTGGAGTTATGGTTAAATTCTTATCTTACCTTTTCTAAAATATAGTTGCAATGTATTATAATAAATGATCCTACCCAACCCCTTTTTCCTACACCACGCGTAGAATTATAAATATAATTCTGAACTGAATGTGTTTAATATTGTGGCGGTCGTTTCGACTCAGACCACGTACGCACCACTAGTTGAACGCAGCTACAGTGGTCTAGCGGTCAGCGCTTCTGACTCCCACCGTACGGTCCCGGGTTCGATTCCCGGCCGCCGCAACTCTCGCGTCTAAGGCAGGGCATGGCTTACAGCCTTACTGATGAGTCCAAGTAAGCATGCCCGGGACGAAACGCAACCATCTCAAGGCTCATTGGCGTGCCGACCTCGTGCCGACCCACAAATACCAAAATATTATCAAATATATAAATTCAATTCTCAACAAAATATTTATTTCTCATACGTATAATTATTTATTAGTGTCAACTATGAATTTATTTCTGTTAATTAAATATAAAATATTGTATCAAGTTTATGTTTACTTTTTGGAATTAAATCTAAAATTAAATCGTTCAAATAAATTATTTAATTGATTCAATTCTACATTTAACTGTCGTATATCAATTCTAGGATTTAATTGAAGGAATTAAGGTTACAATTCAACGAACTAAACCTTTTTCTCAGTGTAATATTTTGACAGTCATGGGGAGAGTCCGGACTCCAAATACTTCCACAGTAGATCTTGATACGTTTGAATCCATGTCTGAGCCAAATGCATTACATCTTGAGAATAACAATATTAGTTATTTAACAAACTAGTGTGTTAATGAGGGCGATTAATAATTGAGACTTTTTAACGCGTGAGAGAAGCGAACGCGTTAATTGTTGAGATTATTAATCGCCTATTAACACATGAGTTAGTTACAATATTTTTCAGTTGGTCATACCTTTTTAATTTGAAAAAATTTCAATTTTATTCCATAACAAATTAGGACCGCTTTAAATGTTCACCACAATTGAATCGACAACAATGGACAACTCAACAATAACAATCAAATGTTTTCAAGGAGAAGCGGGTGCAGTCAGTTCACTTAATATTGATTAGCAGTACTAAATCCTAAGGTTTTTTCGTTTTTAGAATATTGTTATTACTTTTATATTCATTTAAAGCAATTCTACATAAATATTATTTACCTAGAAGTGTGAAAATCATTTCTTTTAATTCTGTTTTGTATTTTGGTAAAACTTAATAAACGATCAACGGAAAAATAAGTTTTAATGGATCATTTAAAAATTTAAATAAATTACAAGTCTTCAAATTTGTTCATAACCAAATACAAAGTCTTAATTATTGTAATATGATTTTGTATTCGAAATTATAAAATATGAATTTAAGTAATAATAATATTTATTGAATTTCTTAATATTTCAAATAATAAAATACAAAGTCTTTATTATGGAGTATTTTCTGGTTTAGAATCTTTGGAAAGAATTGATTTAAGTTATAATAAATTAAAATATTCCTATTTGTATGTATTTTTTCACTTAATAATGTACATGAAGTATACTTACCTACATAGAAATAATATAGACTATGTAAGTAAACTTAAAAATAATTTACTTCATCATTATTTTAAATCGCTGAATGTAACGTTATCATTTTTATTTATGTAGTGATATAACTCCGTATGTTATCCAAACAAAATGTGGAAGGATACAATGTAAATGGATTACCATGCAATGTTAGAGTAAATGAATTCTGATTTATATACAATACATACAAGCTGCACGAAACTTTTATAGGTTATATTATATTATAATCAGAAACACCCTGTTATATTTGGGTAAGTATGTCATAAATGGTTTGTCTTTTTTATAGAAAATATATAGTAATTTGTGCAAATAAGAATTACTTATTTTATTTATAGTGTAAAGTGTTAATCCAAGTTACGTGTTATTGTAAGTCTCGGTATGCATCAATCATGTTTATCAAGTTTATGTCTCCAAATATTAGTTACACAGTAACATTTTGTTTTTAGTAGGTAATCTTAAGGCGTAACACGTGCTTTCACGTACCATCTATGGTTTTGTAAGTGTAAAGGGCGAGGTAGCGATAAGCGAGCAAAGAGGCTGGCACAACTCCTACTCCCTAAATTTCAATCAGCCAATCAGAAGGAAGCAAAAAAATAACAGCTCATTCGTTTGTAGATATTTAAAATTTTGCATTTGTATTTGAAACATATCTTGTAATATTAATATATTGGAAGTATTCAGTTAAAATTTTAAGTACAGATAGATTTATTTATCTAGTACGATACTGTTTGATTGAAAATTGAAATATTAATAGTTATTTAACAAACTAGTGTGTTAATGAGGGCGATTAATAATTGAGACATTTTAACGCGTGAGATTATTAATCGCCTATTAACAAATGAGTTAGTTACAATATTTTTCCGTTGGTCATACCTTCTTAATTTGAAATTTATTAAATTTTATTCCATAATAAATTAGGCTAGTGCCGCTTTAAATGTTCACCACAATTGTATCGACAACAATGGACAACTCAACAACAACAATCGAACTGTTTTCAGGGAGAAGCGGGTGCAGTCTTCACTTAATATTGATTAGCACTACTAAATCCCAAGGTTTTTTCGTTTATAGAATGATGTTATTATTTTTATATTCATTTTAAAGCAATTCTACGTAAATATTATTTACCTAGAAGAGTGAAAATCATTTTTTCTTTTAATTCTGTTTTGCATTTTGGTAAAACTTAGAGCTGGGCAATAGGTAATACAATATTACGTGTTTTGAACGCAACCAATAATTCGTTGATTAATAAAAATCATGCATTTATAAGAAAAAATTGTTTATTTGGAATGATTGTTGCAGGTTACAAACTTTTATAAATATAAATCATTCATCTTTATATCTCTTAGAGGTAAATTTCGTTTTTGTCTACTATCTATTATATCTGGTAAAAGGCAGTTATAGTAAAAATAATTTAATTTGGGCGACATATATTTTTCCCAGAAGTCCTCATCATAGCATATCTATAAAAATAAATAGTTTGATAGTTTTTATAACACAGGACCTGCTTATAATTTACACATACTTTCTCAACCAGCATTCCTTTAGGAGTCCAAAATATAAAGTAACAAAACAGTTTCCTTGTTATGTGTAATTGACCTTGTACTTGGAAATAATACACGTGAGTCATATGTTGTATTATTAAAATATTAAATTACGGGCACTTAAATTATGCACCTATGAACGCTGAAATAAGTAAGCCTTGCCGCAAAACAAAAACAATAGTTGAAAACAGTTAGGTACCTGTCAACAATCAATGTAAATTACAATAAAATATCTCTTAAATCTAATTATAATAAAGAAAACGCGTATTATGAATAATTAAGAAACAATTAATTTATTAGAGTACCTCGCGAGGTACTCCCGCGGGAGTACCTAACTTTAATTTTATAAAAGATGTTCAAAATGTTGACAGGTAACTGCTTTCAACTATTGTTTTTGTTTCGCGGCAAGGCTTACTTATTTCAGCGTTCATAGGTGCATAATTTAAGTGCCCGTAATTTAATATTTTAATAATACAACATATGACTTTTTTATACTACCGTAAAGCAAATTTAATGTACTTTTAAAATTCGTAATAATAATACAATGTTCCATTTGAAATTTGAAATTTGCTATGACTTCCTCAAAAACCGGAAGTGATACCAAGGATTCACATCCGCTATCATTTACTACACATGAACTGTATAAATCATGTATTTGACAAAAAACGCTAAATCAACAAATAAGCGAGATAAATGCTGGTCCATTTATAAACAGACACCCTGTATATAGGTATGTATACTTTGTTTCGATTGATGGCGAATTTGTAGTACATGATAAAAAACTACATCCGGCTTCTTTTAAGTCATTTTCTGAAATACTAAAACCAGTTTAATGTTAATATTACCTACTTTAGGAATTTTTAAAATTTTATTATTTACCTGCCCAGAAAAGAAATATGTCTATTTTCTATACTGATATGTTTATCAAATTCCGGGTCACTTAAAAAAAATATAAGTGAAAAGATAGGGTAAAATATGAACAAATAGTATAGGTAGGTACGTGTACCTGTTATTTTGTTTATCAACATTATTGTGCATTTCTTTAGTACAACTGTAAATTAATACATTTTATAATAATTGGAACCTATTTTTGAAAATTACAATAAAGTTATGGTAGGACCATAGCAAATCGGCATCGAAAGCCTGTTTTGGACCCGAAGCCCGGGGCAAAAATATTTCAATCCTCTGTATAGAAAACAATGCATCCAATATGGGTATTGACTTTACATAATTTAATAGGGTCGTTAACCAAAATCGAAATTATTAATAATGAACTTAAAATTCATAAAAACATTATCATATACGAGTACCAAAGGTATTCAATTTTGAAATCTGCGGCTTATTTGGCTTATATCAAAAACGCCAAAGATCGTGCGTCATAGTAGTTGCTGTCTGTCCCAATAAGGTTCAAAATCCCGAAGCTTATTAAACATATTTTAACAACATAAATATTTATTAAAATTTATAAAATAAAAGAATTAAACGAAGAATCAGAAAAAAAAATTCCCACAAATGGTTAACGAGACTATTATTTTTATATCAAGAATAAACAGCTACCTCTGGTATACAAATACGCGAATCTTCTTACAATGTTAACAAAAACTCAAGAATCTGCTTCGAAATTACTACAATGTCACAAAATTGTATAGTCGACGAATTTATTGTAAGAAACTATATTTATTTAATTTTTGGCTACAGAAAATATTTGCAATATTAGCTTTATAATAGTTAAATATGTCAAACAAATTAAATAATTTGCATCCCCCTGCACCCGGCTCGTATCAGCCCTGATAATATAATCTGGCATGATCCTACATCAGCTTTACTAATATGTATTATTTTACCTATCATTTTTAGATTTTTCTTCTTTATTTTTCGAAATCGCATTGTCATCTTTATTTAATATTTTGTTCTTTTGAGAACGCCTAAGTTTTAATTTTAACGATCTTCGTTGTTTTGACAACCGTGGTTTACGGCTTAAATTTCGGTCACTTTTCGCCATAATAAATAAATTTCGTGAAATTTAGAAAACCTTTAACTACTCAGATACTCAGAAAGCCAAAGTAAGAAGCCACAACATAATTTCGCTTCACTATCCTCCCCTCGATCCTCCCACCACGACATGCCGTAGGCGGGACTTGATGTCTGGCGAACATCGACGCACTACTAGCGACACCACTGTATATAAAAATGAAGTAAATTGCCCAATTTAATATTACAAAATACACGTGTTTATATTAAGATAGTATCTTTGTCTTTGTTCTAAAACGTTACTTATATGATTGTGAAGAGTGCTATGGAGCTATTTTGTTAATTTTAAAAACAGAAATAAAGAAAAAATAAGAATAAATATGAGTGAAATTGGTCATGTTCCTTAATTTTTAATAATAAAACTCTAAGCAATAAGAAGATTTCGACTTCATAGCACTCTAGAGACATCTACTATCTAGCCATATATAAAAAATAAATAGTGTAAGTTTAAAAGCAAGGGCTCAGTTTATAATATGCCGAGGTCACTTTTCCGCTATATTTTTGGTACAAGTGAACCGCCTTAATCTCTTCATGCAGTGACGAACTGGCTCGTCAGCTCGGCCCGGGAAAATAATTCTATACCGGCATCAAATTCGTTCATACAATTATTTCGCAGAATAATTTTTTTGAAGAATACCTAAATTTATGTTAATTTAAAATTATATTTTTAACAGGGAGTAAATACTGCGTTTTATCTTTTTTTGTGCATCGAGTGAAACGAACTTAATCGAATAAGTATTTAATTTTTGTCACTATTACGTCATTCTTCCACTAAACTATAAAATGATCCTTTTATTTTATTTTCTCTTATTTATGCATGTGCATTTTCTGCAATACCAGCAAGTAATCTCCGTACGGACATCAACGATGTAGAAGCCAGTAGCTAGAAACAGAATTTTTTAAAATTATGGTAGAGTGCTCAAATTTCGCGTGACCGGTGATAAATAATTTTAAAGTTGGCTCATTTAAAACATTTCGTTTTAAACAAACGTTTAAAACTTGTTTAAAACAAAGCAAGTGTTGATAACACGTTTTAAATGTTTTAATATTTTTAGTATATAGTTAGGTATTGTAAATCATGAAAAGAAACATTAATAGGTATCAAATAATCTTCTCACTGTACCATAACTGTTTATTTTTACCATTTTACTATTTGTTAAGAAAATCAGTCAAAATTTTTAAAAATGTGTGATGTTCATTCATAAGTACGAAATAAGATATAAAAATTACTTACAGATACCACACCATAGAACCAATTTTTATGAACAAGACCCATACTATTGGGGTTATCTATATCATTATACAATAATTTATCTAATGAAATTAAAAATTCTAAAGATATACTTACCTATTAGAGTATATAAATGTAAATTGAAACAAAAATTGATTTTGATTGTTATTGTCAATGAATTTTTTGAAAACCCATGCTCATTATGATAAATTGTATACTGACATACCCTATTTCATGTAAATGATCTACTGGAAATAAATTATTATTATTATATTTCTCGCTATAGTCCATTTGAGAATGACTGACAGTAATAAATCATTATTTGCAAGAGTAGTATTGGATTTTCGCCAGCAATGCAGCATCTAAAACTACCAGAAAAATCAGTTGTAACTACACTAGGATGGTCACAATAAGCCGCACGCTTTGTACCTAGAACGAAACTTACTCCTCGAACATAGAAATGCCGTCATAAACGCTCCGATAATCCCCTTCGGACTGTGTCATAGATGTAGATAGAATTTTTCAGAGTGATCTGTTTATACATTTACTAAAAATAAAAGTTTTTAATATTTAAATATAACTTTCTCATTCATTATTATTAAAATAAATCTTTAATACTTTGGTGGTAGGTACTTAAAACAATTTTCTGAGAATTTAATTACATCTTATGCGATCCTTTTAGTCCAGTCATTAGAGACTTTTTGCATGCAAAAGGTTGAGGAGTTTTGAAACTTGGTAGGATTGTAGACTAGGTAGCCCTAAGTATGCCCCTAAGTTTGCGACCTCGAGCGACCGCTGCTCCCGCCGCCATCTTGGAAAAATGGCGCCCAAAATCAGTTTTTGGTATATAGCTCCGTTTCTGTAGGTTTTAGAGAAAAAGTTTCTATACAAAAGTTGTAGAGGACTAAATTTGCTCGAAAAAGTCTCGAATACCTTGGTCTCGTCTCGGTCTCGAGTTGGTCTCGAGTGTTCTAGTCTCCTCTCGGTCTCGAGTCTCGGCGAGAGTCTCGACTTTTTAATATTTCTTAGATGTGTTATTAAAATATATTAGGTACCTGTCATTGCATTAAAGAAGACCACCGCAAAAACTAGTAAAGTAAGCATTAGGAAGATGAATCTTGAGTTTTGAATGAAACATCAAAATATTATAATTGTCAATATACATGGAACTGGAAATTTTACACGACATACTCACTATCCACTATCCCGCACGTCTGTATTGTACAGTGTATTTATTTTAGACCAAAAAATTTTAAATTTATTATACTAGGAGATAAGCACGGAGATTTTAACTGCAGTTATTTGTACAAACTTGTTTTTCAATACATTTAAATATTTTTAAATATGCACATCACTTTTGCCCAATATTAGAATGCTCTATTTGTTCGAAGGAGGTAGTTTTTTAGCGAATATTCCATACACATAATTTTTAACCAATGAGAATGGATTATTTGTTCGTAGTAGGCATTTTTTAAGCAATTAAATTAGATAAAACCACAGTAGATATGTCCATGGTTATCCTTTGTTGATATATTTATAAATATAATTCGAGCCATAAATTAATTAGGTAAAATTCCTGCGTAGAAACGACAACTCGGGGTCAAAATTGACTCTTAAATTTACACAAAGCATTCTAAAATTTCACAATACAAAACATCAACTGAAATAGCAACGAGTTGCTGTAGAAAGACAACAAATCATTAACAAAAAATCATATGAAATTATAAATTTAGAATACATTTTTTTTTAAATAAATAAATGATCTAACCTTTATTTAAAAATTTCTACTTTGAAATCAATATTACAAATTAATTATTTAAAATGAGACTCGAGAGTCTCGACGAGACTCTCGGCGAGACTCGTTACTGGTCTCGTCTCGGTCTCGAGTATGTTATCGAGACTTAACTGATGGTCTCGTCTCGATTTTTCGAGACGAGACGAGACGACACCGAGACTAGTCTCGAGTCTCGCGGCAACACTATCTACAAAAATATTTAAAATAATGTTTCCAATAGAAAAATGTCTAAGAAATCCAATGCCGGAACCGGGAAGTCGATATCATAACCCGTTAAGAAATTATAGTTAATTAAAAACAGCTAAAAGAAAAAATAATAAAACTCTACAATTTTCTCCCAAAGAAAAAGTCACCATTTTGGCTTAATCAAAAACTCCAAAAAAAATTAAGATAATGTATCTGAAAGAGAAATTTTCAGGGAATGCAATGCCGGAAACCGGAATTCAATATCATAACCCGTTAAGAAATTATAGTTGATTAAAAACAGTAAATAGAAAAAATAATAAAATTCTACTGTTTTCTCCCGAAGAAAAAGTCTCAATTTTGGCTTAATCAAGGACTTTAAAAAAATGAAGATAATGTATCTGACAGAGAAATTTTCAAGGAATCCAATGCCGGAAACCGAAATTCAATATTTAAATTTGTTTAGAAATATTACCAGAATTTTAGTATTTTCTCTCGGAAAAAACCTTAAATTTCAAACTTAGTAATGCTTTCAGAAGTTTTTCAATTAATGTATCTAATAGAAAAATGTCTGGGAAATCCAACTCCGGAACCCGGAAGTTAATATCTTAAATCGTTTATACATTAGAGTTAATTAAACACAAGAAATTTTAAAAACACAATTTTTTTTTCTTTCTTTAAAAAATTGTGTTGAAACCAGGGTCCGAAAAATGTTGATAATAATAATGTTGATATAAAAATGTCTCTGGAATCGAAGCTAGAAATCAAAAGTCGATATTTTTACCTGAAAAAATTAATTATAACCATTTACGAGACAAACGTGAAAAATTCAAGAAATGGATTTGCAACTCGCAATACACATCCCCTGTAGGACTTCGGTTTGGTAGAGAATGGTCTAAAGAACACATATTATGCTAAACGGTATGCTTTAATCATGAAATGCAAAGTACCCCATCTTTTTTGGTCTTAGCGTTCGATCTAGTAGGCTTAATCATCAGGAGTGGTGTGATAACGAGTTGACAAAAGGATGAGTTTTCATTACTTAATTGCATGAAACAACTTTAGGTACACTAATTGGCATATAATTGGAAAAAAATTGCATGCAAATGCTGCTTTTCTGTGATTTTTAAAAATCCAGTCTATTATTCGGCCCTGTAACTCCTAAAGTATTAGCCTGGTAAAAAAAGTATACAAACAATTTTGTATCAAATTTAGTCCTCTACAACTTTTGTATAGAAACTTTTTCTCTAAAACCTACAGAAACGAAGCTATATACCAAAAACTGATTTTGGGCGTCATTTTTCCAAGATGGCGGCGGGAGCGGCGGTCGCTCGAGGTCGCAAACTTAGGGGCATACTTAGGGCTACCTAGTCTACAATCCTGCCAAGTTTCAAAACTCCTCAACCTTTTGCACGAAAACACCTTTTTTATGTCTCTAATGACTGGACTATTTGGCTTAAGGGAGTTCCGGTATTTATTAATCCTGGTATGGAAAGTTGCTAAATTACGGATTTATTTAATATTTCGGTGGTACTTCAAACGATTTTATGAAATTTAATTATAGCTTTTATGCGATATTTTGACTTAGAGAGGGTTCGGATATTTATTTATCCTGGTATGAAAACCATATTTTAGATTATATTCAGGTAGTTTCATCTTAATTATTTAAATGACTTTACCTGACCCTGAAAAACAACATAAACCTAAAACGATAGTTCTCTACTGAATTTAGTCATTTCGACTATCCCTGTGCAAACAATTATTGGCGCGCCACTGGAATGTCTTTGACAGAATGATTTATTACTGCCAGTCATTCTCAAATATAGTATAGATGTTACCCACAGCCATAATCTGATAATTAATAATAGTATAGATAGGGGAATCCCCAACATATTTATCGCCATAATGCGTAATGATGATGCATATTTCACAACTCCTTGCTGATAAAAACACTGTTTTTGTTTTATTTAAAACTTGTTTTTTTAATGAATAAAAAACAATTTTTATACAAATAAAAGAGATTTAAACAAAAAATACCCTGATTAAATTTAAAAAACTATGCTAATGCGCCGCATTTAATTGTGTTTAATGTTAAATTCGTTTAGCTAAGTCAGTCACAAACAGATAAAATAGATGGACCGACTTCTTAAGCCTTCCGGCCTCCGAAGCATCCGACCTGTCGTGCATTGCCCGATTTCCCGATGGCCCTGTCCGTCCCTGTCTCCATGAAATTTAGAATCAGTTTCATAACTATAAGACTATAACCTTTAACATGCCTTGGGTTTGTGATTACGCCAACAATAATTTTAGTATAAAACTATATATCAATAAAAAAGTTACACATTTGTTAATCAGTTTCTTGAAAATAATCTGAATGTCTTGTGAAGCAGAACAATTATATAGTAAATAGTCGGGAAAATTGAATAATTTCAGTTCTACGATAAAAAATAAGGTAAATATTATTTTATGTTTAATTTATGAACTACCGTATTCAATCATGCGTGCAGCGTCCTTGTGCACGTTTACTGAACTGTGAATTTCGCTTGTGCAGTCACAGACAGTTTTATGTTCTATGTGACTGACGGTCTAACCGTTTGTACAGCTAGTTTTCGAAGTTTAAGATTGTTAATTTATCTTTTCATTTAACTACTTGTTCTATACTAAGCACTTATGTGGATACAATAATAAGGTGTTAAATATATTTATTTGAGCTTAACCAAAAAATGTTTTTGTCCGCGGCGCATATTTCAACACGAATAATAATTCAACTTTTCCAAAATTTCAGATCCCCCTAAAAATATATTCTATATTGCACTAATGTCCGGTTTTCGGTAACAATATTCAAAATTTCACCGCTAAATTTATGACATTTAATACAAAAAATATGGTAATAAATTCAATGAAAGTCTAATTTTGTGTCATTTTACAAAACTGGATGGCAAAGGTATACTGAATTAAAAATACCAAAAATTACCTCGAAAATTACTATTAGCGCTATTGGTAAATTTGTTGGTATAGTAAAGGCACCGAATGAGACTAGGTATGTCATCAAAAGAAATGGCCTATAAATGGCTACGACGCTATGACTATGACCTATGTCGTCATAATTGAATATTTTTACATGTAAAATTTTAGGTTATGACGCATAGATCATAGTCATAGCATCCTAACCATTTCTAGGCCATTTATTTTGATGACTTACTACGTCTGATTCCGTGTCTGTACTATCCTGTATAGTTTCTATACCTCTGCACGCAACTTTAATGTTATATAATTTGATATACTGATTACAGAAAAGAAAGATTTTTTTCAAAATTCGCAAAAATAAGGGTAGAGAAAATTTTGTGCCACTGGTTTCCAAGTCAATTTAACTGTTTATTTATTAATTATTATATAAAAAGTGTCTATTTGTAGATAGTCTGATACTATTTATAATAGTCCAGTCAGGAGAGTCAAAAATTAACTGAAACCCAAGACTAATACATAACCAAATGAAATTTGGCATGTGAGTAGTTAAGAACATACAGAAACAAAAAAAAAATTCGCTCCACCTCGGTATGCTCCGCTTCCCACAAAAATTTTCAGTTGAAACTTAAAATTTTCTTGTAACGCATTTTCCTCGAAAACTATCAAAGATTTTGGAAAACTGTTTTGACAGGATGAAAGCTGAGGAAATTTGCTATCAAAATGGTCTTTGAAAATTTTTCATAAGTAGCAGCGTGTAGGCTTCAGCCGTTTAATATTCGAATGACTTGAGAATTTTCTGTATAGTAGGCGCTACATTGAGAATGACGTAAAACATTCGCCGCTACAGAATGAATATGGTATAACTTCGTTAAAGAACATAATTTTGTAAAGATAAAAATTGCATTTTATTCGTCGAGGCTTTCACTTTCAATTGCACTAATAACATTTGAATTTCCGACCCCGTTTATACCGAGAAACTTGCTTTTTAAAGAATCATAACTCAGTATTAGCAGACGTTCAAAGAATTCTCAATATTTTCAATATCTATGAATGAAATTGTAAACTCGTAGAGGATTATATTCACCAAATCATCCCCAATCACATGCAACTATTTGGAGCGTTGTGTGTTGTACGTCCGAAAAAAAAAACTGGTTTTCGCTACCTTCTTTATTTATAGGTTATGATCTTTTTTTAGGAAAACATCTGTTACATGTACGTAGTAGTACAATTGATGAAACAAATTACAGAATCTTGTTGATTAGGATTTGTACTTAACGATAAGCTCATTAAAAATCAATTTACGGGGCCAAAAAGTGGCCTATTTTCAAAAATGCTCGTGCCCGCAATAAATAAAGAAATCTATGAGATAGCGAAAACCAGTTTTTTTTTCGGACGTTCAACACACAACCCTCCAAATAGTTGCATGTGATTGGGGATGGTTTGATGAAGATAATCCTCTACCAGTTTACAATTTCATTCATAGATATTGAAAATATTGAGAATTCTCTGAACGTCTTCTAATACTGAGTTATGATTCTTTAAAAAGCAAGTTTCTCGGTATAAACGGGGTCGTAAATTCAAATGTTATTAGTGCAATTGAAAGTGGAAGCCTCGACGAATAAAATGCAATTTTTATCTTTACAAAATGATGTTCTTTAACGAAGTTATACCACATTTATTCTGTAGCAGCGAATTTATTACGTCATTCGCAATGTAGCGCCTACTATACAGAAAATTCTCAAGTCATTCGAATATTAAACGGCTGAAGCCTACACGGTGCTACTTATGAAAAATTTTCAAAGACCATTTTGGTAGCAAATTTCCTCAGCTTTCATCCTGTCAAAACAGTTTTCCAAAATCTTTGATAGTTTTCGAGGAAAATGCGTTACAAGAAAATGTTGAGTTTCAACTGAAAATTTTTGTGGGAAGCGGAGCATACCGAAGTGGAGCGAATTTTTTTTTTGTTTCTGTATGTTCTTAACTACTCACATGCCAAATTTCATTTGGTTATGTATTAGTCTTCAGTCAAAACCTCTCCTGACTGGACTATAATTTTATTTTATAAATAATATAATAAATATACAGTTAAATGGACGTTCAAACCAATGAAACTAATATTTTCATTACCTACCCTTATTTTTGCGAATTTTGAAAAAATCTTTCTTTTCTGTAATCAGATATCAAATTATATAACCTATTAAAGTTGCGTGCAGAAGTATATAAGTATACATAAGAACAATAATAATTAACGTCTTAATAATCATCGCTGCTAGTGCTGCCACAGTGTGTGCATTGTTTGTCATTAACAAATAACTTTATCTTTAACTACAATTTAATTCTTTTTTTTAGGTTAAAATGCAACCAAAAGCCTTAATTTTGTTTCCAGTTGTAATATTATTTCTTTGCGTAAGAACTAGTTTCTGTGACAATTTTGGAATGTACAAATTACAATTTCAACAATTCTGAGCTTAAAAATCTACAACTATTATTAACTAGTTTCAGTTATTCTTCGTACGATTTTAATGAAATACATATAAAAAATACGAACATAGCACAATTTTTAAACAAACATTTTTTTAATTCAGTAACTGCTCGTAGTACCTTAATGCTGAGCAATAATAACATTTCCACAATAGATCTTGATACGTTTGAATCCATGTCTGAGCTAAAGGAATTACATCTTGACAATAACAATATAATTAGTTTTAATGGATCATTTAAAAATTTAACTAAATTACAAGTCCTCAATTTTGCTCATAACCAAATACAAAGTCTTAATTCTAATATGGTGTTGTATTCGAAACTACCTAATCTGTATTTAAGTAATAATAACATTAATTTAATTTCTAATGGAACATTTCAACATCTAAATGAATTGCAATTTCTTAATCTTTCAAATAATAAACTAGAAAGTCTTTATTATGGAATATTTTCTGGTTTAGAATCTTTAGAAACAATAGATTTAAGTTATAATAAATTAACATATCCCTATTTGTATGTGTTTTATCCAGTTAAATACAATATACGTGAAATGTACTTACATGGAAATAATATAGACTATGTAAGTAAACTTAAAAATTATTTACTTCATGATTATTTTAAATCGCTAAAATTTATAACGTTATCAAGATCACCAGATCACTTTTCTCCATGTAGTGGTTTAACTCAAATTTTTTGGAGGCAAAATGTAGAAATTAAAGGATTTTATTTTGAAGGATACAATGTAAATGGATTACCATGCAATGTAGTCGAAGATGAATTCTGATTTATATAATACAGGTTGCACGAAATTTTTAAGTATGAGTTATATAAATTTGGTATACTAATAATAGAAAAAAATTAAGAGTAGGGAACATTTTTGTACTACTGTTTTGAAAGTATATACTGTTTATTATTAATAAAATAAAATTATAAAAACTTCCTACAAGTAATCACTTACCATGTAATAATTAATAAATTATAAAATGTACTATCAAACCAGAGATACTAAAAATGTACACTTAATGTTACACTACACCGATATTATTTTTGCAAATTTGGAAAAAATATTTTTAAGAATCAGTACTACTAGTATTATCAAATTAAACTCAATAAAGTTTCATGCACAGGTATAGAAATACCGTGTAATTTTTTTGTCTACTATCGTTGTTATTCAATTTTTAGTTAGCATAAGTACAAAATTGTCACACTAGTGCTAGTACTGAAACTATTAAATGTATTGCATCAAATTGGCTTCAAACTACGATTGTGAAAAATTTGTTTGAAAATTTTTTGTTTTGATCGATAACCACGATTTCAATGAATTGTTATAAGCACGGCAAATAATAATAATTTCACAATTAGCTACATTGACCTTATACGATTGTAGACAAAATATTGTGTGCACCTCGTCGGTTAGAGCTTGTTTGTTGTCCTTGGCGAGTGGTCAATCTCGGCTTCGCCTTGACTGAACAAATTTCTATCCGTCTTGATACACAAATAATTATTGTAGTACCTATTAAATAATTTTGTCTTTGTAATTTTATGAAATATATTAATTGTGCAAACAGTGGTTATTTAATTTATTTTACCTACAGGTAATTATTATCCTATTCGAGTAATAATACTGGACAAGCATTTAGAATAGAAATTAACTACTTTCTGTAACAAATTTAGAATGAGACATATTCAGTTCAGTGAAAAATTTGTTAGGAACACGAGACGTAGGCGAGTGTCAGCACAGTTCTAAAGGAGCAAAATTCCATTCCAAACATGTTGCAGTGTGCAGTCTGTACATTTATAATTTTAATTTATGGCTACAAAATAAGTAAGAAAAAAATTTAAATAAATTTTTATGTTACACATAATTTTGTTTTCATGTTAACGATTTTATTTTTAGCGCTTAATATTTTTTATTACAAACACAATCGTCATTTGTTTATTTAATTAAAAATGATATTGTTATAACATTACTGTTTTAAATCGTCGGTTCAAACAAAATTTATTATTTTGCAGTTATTTTTGTTCGACCAGTATTTATTATTTTGCAGTTAATTTTACCAAATATTTATATTCCGATCACATCTGTTTTCAATAATCATCTCAGTCTACGTCAATGCTAAGTATAAAAGGTCTCGACTATATTTGTATAACTTTCATTTTCATTAAAAACGTTCACTATTGCAAATGTCTGCCAAGAAAATTGTAAAAATATATAAACATTGATATTTATTCATTACTTACAATATTTTGCGGTAAGTCAATTAATTTCTTATACTATTTAAAATATATTGCACATCAAAAGTGCGTTACGAAAATGTTTTTTTCTTGCTATAATATAGAATAAATAATACTGAATAAATTCATATGAAGATTTTTTTATTGTTATTAATTTACGAAATATCAGCTGGACATTGGAAACCAGGATTGACCTGATTTAAATCAAAAAAGTAAAAGATAATAACGCCAAAATAATAGTTAATATATCTACGCTGTAAAGAAGGATTTTTTATTACAAATGTGGAATATTATTTTTCAAGGCACTGGCCGATAAATAGTATATTACTTTACTAGTGGGAGAAGTAAAATGCCTCTGTCATGAGTGTCTGATTGGTCACGAGCGAAGCGAGTGGCCAATCAGAACACGAGTTAGAGCAGCATTTTACTTCTCCCACATGTGAAGTAAGATATTTTTCCTCACTGTGAGGAAAATATTATTTATTTAAATTAAAATACATAGGTACCTACCTACGTACCTACCTAGGTAACAAAGATGTTTTAATTATTGTCAATACAAGTTTTATAAGCCATTTGTATGTTTATATGACTGATTGGAGAATGAAAAAGATACTTGTTTATAAAGTAATTTTAAAAAATCAAATTTTTTTAAATTCCAATAAAAATGTCTAATTTTTTATAATGTTTATTATAATTTTTGATTTTTTTTTTCAGGGAATATGAAGCAAAATACTTTAATTTTACTTGTAATATTTCTTTGTGCCCGAAATATTAAATGTGATTGTGATGTTGAGACAACGGATACACTATATAATATACTAAGATGTACTCATTTCGACTTGAACAAAACTACGCTTGATTTGTGGCTTGATGCGTATATTACTATGGGGTATTCATCGCCAGTTTTCGAAGAAATAAATATACAATTCTCAAACATTGAAGTATTAAACAAAAATGTATTTTTACACGTTCGAACAGTTAATACTCGTACATTAGTCTTAACATTAACCAATAATAATATTTCCACAATAGATATAAACACTTTTGAATTAATGTCTGGAATACGTGAATTACATCTCGAAAATAACAATATAAATAATTTGAATGGATCATTTAAAAATTTAAATAACTTTGAAGTTTTTAATCTTGCTCATAACAAAATAGAGAGTCTTAATTCCAACATGCTGTTGTATTTAAAACTACAGAAATTGTTTCTAGATAACAATAACATTGCTATTATTTCTAATGGAGCATTTCAATATTTAAATGAATTGAAATTTCTTAATCTTTCAAATAATAATATTGAAAGTCTGAATTACGGAATGTTTTCCGGTTTAGAATCTTTGGAAATAATTGATTTAAGTAATAATAAATTAACATATCCCTATGTTTATGTTTTCTATCCAATTAAACAAAGTATACGTGAGATGTATTTACATGGAAACAACATGGAATATTTAAATGATCATAAAATTGATTATAAATATCTTTTTAGGTATTTTGAATCTGTTAAATTTATAACTCTATCTTTAGCAGAGAATACAAATTATTCTTGTAGTTCTTTAGCCGCTAAATTATATTCTCAAAATATAAAAATGAAAGGATTTTATTTTGAAGGAAGCAATGTAAATGGACTACCATGTTATGATGATAAAGATGAATACTGACACTCAAAATTACTCT